>CAJUYH010006204.1:7072-27908 GCA_910591685.1 Galerucella tenella
AATCGTAATTCAACAATTTTAAAAGAAGTTAATTCAAAAAATTTTAAGGTTAGATTTTCTTGAGGATTTACAAATTAGTGAAGAATTACAAGACAATAGTTTATATTTTTTGTTTGAATAAACAAGTACAATTAAATAGATCTTATATTCCATTACATAGACGTTTAAAAGATTAATAATTTTTTAAATATTTCTGGACTCTTGTTATAGTTGTTTTTGAATTAGATTTAGGAATGGGTTCTCAATTCTTATTAAACCCTTAATCTTTTTCTGGCTAGTAGTTGATCTGAGTAATGGGTCCTCATTAGACTCTAAATCAGATCTTTCTCATTGAAAACAACTTACATTGGTTTTTGGGATATTTTTTATAGTATAATTTGACCATTAGTTTCTTTAGATTTAAATTTATATATGAAAAAAGTTTTTTCAATAAATTCTGTAATTCTGTATCCTCTCTCTATGATGATATTCATATTTATCCATAACATTATCAAGCTGATACCATATGTTCCATTTGTTTATTTTAAATTTTTCTGAACTTTTGTTGTAGTTGTTTTTAGAATTAGATTTAGTAATGGGTTCTCATTAAACCCTTAATCTTTTTCTTATTAGTAGTGGATTTGATTAATGGGTTCTCATTAGACTAATAATAATAATAATAAACGTCTTTTATTTCCAAAAATTATTAATACAAATGACAGTAATTAAAAATAACGGGCGAAGTTTATTTTTGTTGTGTACTAGACACAACAAACATATTCTTCCACTTAACCCGATTAGGAACATGTATTTATATAATTATTATAGATAATTTTGTAGAATAATAGGTAATTATAATGTCCTTTGTATTAAGGGGTCGTGTCTAATGCTAGATATAAATTAATTTTATGCCTTGATATTAGAATCCAATTCAAAAATTTCAATCATAAAACTTACTTGCAAAAATAAAATAAAAAATGTATATATGTATGTAAGGAGAATGTAAATATTTAGAGAAATAAACAATAACCATGACAAAAATCCTAAAACTCTTTAGTTAGTTTTGACTTTCCAAAATGTGTCTTTTAAGAACTGATTTAAATTTCGAAATATTAAATTTTTTAAACTGAGGAACAACTTTATTGTACAAGTCACAGATCAAGTAACTAAAGGAACGCCTGAATAGTTCAGTCTTGAAATAGGGTATAGTCAATAATCCCCTATTTTTTATATTTACATTATGGACATCAGAACGATACGTAAACTTGCGATGGAGGTAAGAGGGCTTTTTATTCACAATTAACGTATGACATAAAGTAAGAAAGTGATGTTTTCTTCTATTATCCATATTTAACCAATGTATTACTTTTAATTTATGCGAAATTTTTTTCCGTCTTCTTATACCAAAAATCATACGAAGACAAGAATTTTGAACCTTTTGAATTTTCTTTTTGTACGTAATTGTTAGATTGGGACCATATAACACATCCGCATAATTAAATAAAGAGAGAACCAAGGTATCACAAAGCTGTTTTTTTATGTGAATAGGAAATAAATGTCTATTTCCATAAATCATCTTAATATTACAATAAGCATGTTGTAATAACTTATTTATATGTCTCTCAAATCTTAGTTCAGAATCGAAAATTACCCCTAAGTTTTTTGCTTCATTTACTATCTCTAATTTTTCATTATTAATAGAAATATTTATGGAGTTCAACAAATATTGTCTTTGAGTTTTGTTCCCAAATATCATAACTTTAGATTTTGTTGGATTAATAAATAAACAATGTTCAGTTGCACAATCGATAAACTTTTTTAAGTCATCATTAATAACTACACAGGCAGTGTCCACTTCATGAGGTCTAAAACTATAATATAACTGAGTATCATCAGCGTAGAAGTGAACATTACAGTTTAAGATTTGGTTCAATAACTGAGAAGTATACATACTAAATAATAGTGGTCCAAGTATAGAACCTTGTGGAACACCTGACCTTAGTGAAAGAAAATTTGAATAAACTCCGTCTAAACAAACTTGCTGCTGTCTAAATTTAAGATAGTTTTCTAATAAAAAGCAAGCGTACTTAGAAAATCCCATATATTTTAACATATACAGCATTAGATCATAATTTATAGTATCGAATGCTCGACTGAAATCTAGCATTACCAATACAGTGCATTGACCTTGATCTAGAGCTTTTAAAATATCATCTGTAATGTGGAGCAAAGCAGTAGCACAACTGAAACCTTGACGGAAGCCTGATTCAACTGATGGGAGTAGTGAGTGTTCTTGCAAATAGTCTTTTATTTGGGTTTCCATAGCTCTTTCTAAAATTTTCGATAAACTAGGTAAAATGCTTATCGGGCGTAAATCCTTGAGTTCAGTTGGGTCAGACTTCTTCGGTAAAACCTTCACTACCGCTTTCTTCCACATATCCGGAATGACACATTCAGTGAGGCAAAAATTTATTATATGAGTAATATAAGGGACTATATGTGGACAGCACAATTTAATTAAATTAATGTTTAACCCGTCACATCCTACAGCATTAGTTTTGATGTCACAAATTGTTTTATAAACAAATAAGTCATTAACTGCATAAAAATCAAAATTAGAATCAATAAGTTTATTTAATTTATAGAAATTTTCAATATCTTCAGAGGGTTGTGTTTGTGGAACGGATTCATTAAAAAAATTATTTATCTCAGTAAGGTTGCGTAAATTATCTGGTATGTCGAATTTTGTATCAGGCAAAAATTTATTACGTCTTAGAATTCCCCACATTTCCCTTGGGGTATTATTATTAAATTGATGTATAAGGTAGGCTCTTTTTTCTCTTTTAATAGATTGAAATGTAAAATTGCGTAGATTTTTATAAGTTTGGAAATCAGCCTGAGATTTAGTTCGCCTGTATTTACTTAGGGCTTTGTTTCTTTCAGCCATCATAATTTTTATAGGAAACGTTAGCCAGGGCGCTTTCGGCTTTGTAACCCTTGAAGTGACAATAGGCACGTGTCTATCAAACAAGTTATTCATGCAGTTAACTAAATACGAAGTTTTGGCATCTATTGTTTCCTGATCAAAGATTCTAAAAAATGAAGTGTTGAAGAGATCGCGTTGGAAATTTGTCTCATCAAAATATTTAAAATTTCTATAAGTAACAAATTTTGGATTAACTTTTTTATTTATTTTTAAATTGCAAAATACCATCGAGTGGTCTGATATTATTTTTTCCAAAACACCCTTATTGCAATCAGTACCTTCGGGAACTATCACATAATCCAAAAGAGTTGCCGTTGTTGTGGTAATTCTGGTAGGTTCTTCAATTATTTGTTGCAGAGTAAGTGACTCCAAAATGGAATTAAATTTTTTTACATTTATATTGTCGTAGTCCAATAGATCCAAATTAAAATCACCCATACAGATAATATCAAGATCTGTGGAACAGAAAGAAATAAGACTATCTTCAAATTCATCTAAAAAAGTATCTGTATTCTGTTCATGGGGTTTATAAATAACACCTACCGCAAAAGATGTTTTATGTAAAATTACTTTAATCCACAGTTGGTCCCAAATGTAATCCTGTCTAGTGATAATTATCTCGCTTCGTATTTTACTTTTAACATAAATACATAACCCTTTACCGTTGCAATTTCTATCAGCTCTAAAGAGGCGATAGTTGCTAATATTTAAAACTGAGTCATTAATAGATTTTTTTAACCAGGATTCGCATACTAAAAATATGTCAAATTCATTTCGTAGTATAATTAGTTTTAAATCTCGCATAGACGGTACTAAAGATCTAGCATTAGCAAAACCAACCTTCAAAAAAGGCATTTTTATATTTTACATTAATTTAGATTTAATTACCTAGTAACCAAAGCAATTAAGTGATTTACAAAAATAAAATGTATTTATCTATAACAAAAACGATACACTAAATTGTGTATCAATTGCACTCAACTTGCAGGTGCTGCGAAAGTATAATCTGATATTTTTAGTTAACTTTTAACATGCTAAATTAGATAACTTCAAAATGTTACTAAAACATAAAGGACAAAAGAAAACTCAAAGAAAGTATTTAAGTAGTAAAGATTGTTTTTCAAACACTAAGCTTGTTACACTAATCTATTAACATCTTCCATCGTAACAATCTTCAATACTTCATCAGCATTATTATACTTCAGGAAAATTTTACCATAATTTGTCCACACCCTTCCTTTTTTTTCAATTTTGGTTAACGCTGCTTTTAAAATGTTTAATTTGTTAGATGTTAGGTCCTCTCTGGCAACAATCTTAGTTGGTTTTAATAACTTTTTAGCATTATAAATAACTTGCTTAAAATGTACTGATGAAAACCTAACTAATATTGGTCTCTGCTTTCTTTCTAATTTCTTCCCTATTCTAAATGACGACTCAATTGCATTTTCATCGATTTTTAAATTCATTGTACTGGCAAACAAATTGATCATTAATTCCTTGCAATTTTCTCCCCCATTCTCCTTCAACCCATAAAATAAAATATTGCGACTTCTGTTGACTTCCTCATGTTGTTCTTGTTTCCTAACTAGACTTTGTATAACTTGGTCTTGTTCTTCCAGTTTTTTGTTAATCCGTACATTCTCTTCCTTCAACTTGTGAATATCATCTTTTAGTTTCTTACTAATTTTATCTGTTATAGTTTTGGCTATTTTTTCAATAAAATCATCTGACGTACATAACGTTGTAACTAGTGATTTTACTAATATGTGCAGTTCGTCTTCTCCTTTCGCAGAAGTCTTCCGAGTTCTAACGTTTTCCATTATTAAAAACAATTTGCAGTTTATACAAAGTTATAGTCTACTTACAAAAATGATTTTTATTTCAGTCGGTATCCCCACACTAACTCTTTTCACTCTCAAAAGGTAGTATTTATTTTCGCACGTTTTCTCACAAATTTATGAATTTAAAGCGCAGCACCTAAACAATACGTCTACTCACTTCGAGCACACATATATGAAGCTCTAAATCAGATCTTTCTAATTAAAGATCACTCACATTGGTTTTCGAGATATTGTAACGGTAAAAATTCTCCGTAAATCATTTATTTCTTAGATGCCATAGATATCAATAGTTCAATACGAATAGTATTCGCAGTTCCGCTCTGCACCGTTACCCTACTCTATGCGACGCGAAAAATCGCCCTCAGGGAATTTTAGTTTCGAGTGTTGAATGACAGGGCTTGATGAACGAGAAATCATAGATGTGACGTGACAGTCAGTTCCTTCTTGTTCGTCTTCCTAGGCAGTACTTATTTTGTCTGTGAGTTTATAAAACCCCTCGTGGCCATTTTTAATTTGTGCAACAGGTGTTGGATTTAGCGGCCCGTTGGGGAAAATATTGAAATTACTGGGTTCTGGAGATGTTTTTGTGGATTTAAAATTGTTAAGTTGACCCGATGTCCAGGATTTCACCCGATTTTGTCGGATTTAAAATTTAGATGGAAAATAATTGAAACTGTCAAGGAAGACTTGGTTTAGGAGCTCACTTGCCGTTGTAAGTACTTGTTTTATCCGTTGTTTGGTTCATGACTCTTATTGAAAAGGATTTTTGTGATTAACACGTGAACCCCGTTTTCTTTGTAGTGTGGGCAAGATCATACATTTTTTTTCTTCTCCCCTGATTTGTGGATTTGGTGATTTGTGGACCACGTGGAGGATATTCGAACGTCCCTTTTGAAGAACCTCAGGAGAACCTACCTGGGTAAATACACATTTAATCATATTTTATGAGTAGATATTTTATCAGAGAATTCTAGTTGTTTCATGACCTAAGGGCAACAATTTTACTTTTAGATATGGTTTTAGGTAGAGAAAATATGTAAATCGTTATAAGGTTTCTCAATTGTTAGAAGGAGTTAATGCAAATAAGTTAACAGGGTGGGAGCATATAAGTCAGCTGGGGTTAGGGAACACTGTTGCTGAGTAGTGGAGTAATGATGATTTCGTTCTAGGGTTTTTGTAATTGGCTCAAATATTGGATTGGAAGTCGGAGGTCAATTTTGGTGATTCTGGTATCAGTTTGCTGTTTACCTACGGGATAGGAATAGGAGCTTGGACAGTGTCGTGGAAGCCTCCTACTAGATCTCAAGACTCCGTGAAGGCGTGAAGCCTACCATTTAGTTCACCACCTGGTGAAGTACATTTGGGTTTTTATGATACAAAAATTTTGAATATAACTAGTAATTTTCAGTCTTTTAGAAATTTGATAAACTTTTCGTAATTTTAGAATTTAGTACCTAAGGTTTACCTATATATATACACATTGTGGATTGCTCCTATTTGGACAGCCACTGGTACGTACCATTGGTTTTCATTTTATTAACATATATGGTTTTCTATTTAGATTGAATTTGTAAAATTGTAATATCGATTGCGCAATCTTGTCTGTTGGGTACAATAACTACAACCAGTAGGTTGTAGCTGATATTGCTTATAATTCTTGGTCACCTGTAATTTCAGTAAACTTAACTTTTGTTTTCAATTTAATTAGGTATTTCATAAATTTTCCGAACAGTAAGGGGGGTAGACTTGGATTTAAGCTTGATCCGTTAACTAATGGTTCTTGGATATTCTCCGTACTTCAAGTAAGCTAACCATCTCTACGGTACCTTGGGATGACACACCGGTGTTAGTACTCGAGAGATTGGGTTAGACCTAGAACAGTACTTGACGTAGGGTTGAGTATACCTAAGTATTGTCTGGTTAATGTTATTTATGTAATATTCTTTCATATTTTTTTTGTTCTGTTTAATTGGGTGAATTAACTTTTACGGCCTTCAGCCTTTTGTGTGCCCTGGTTCATCAGCCTTCAGTCGAGTACCAGGTTTTGTAAATTTTGACGTTTGTAAACTTGACATATGTAGATATGCCATACATTTGAAAAGAGACATTAGGTCCAAACAAATCAATACTTAATTAAAATTATTCTTTAATCAGGGGAACTTTCTGGTTTTATTTTGTGATACCTGTATGACCTTCCTAGTGAGGAATTCATAATCGTTAACTTACTGAGGAGTTGTGGGTTAATTTGAAGAACCTTTAGTACTTGTTTTTAACTTCTCTGGCGCCCAATTAATCAACTTAAGTTTAGAAGGATCCACCCCTTCTTCGACTCGAAGCTAGTAGACGGCAAGTACTGACTGCCAGCGGGACAGTCTAACATCTATAACGAGCATAGTTTGTGGGTTTTCATTAGGTATATGGTTCAGTGCTGGTCTCTGACGATAGAGTTTCGTTAGAGAAAATCTTTCGTTATAATATTACTTGGTATATGTTTGACTATTATTTTCTGCAGATTTGAATTGTTTTTAATAACTTCTGTAATTTGTTTTTACATACTTCATTTTTTGAAAGTTTATTGTAATTGGAGTTTCCTTTGACTATTAATTGATTATCTAGTTTGAATTAGATTTGGAAAGGGGTTCTCATTAGACCCTTAATCTTATTCGTTTTTGGAATTAGATTCGAATATTAAGTTCTCATTAGACTTTAATCAAATTTATTTTCCCGTATTAGATGTGTTTTGTTATTGGTGACTACCAGACTACAATGTTCATTCAATTATGTTGTTTGGAATCATTCTCAGATAATTTATTTCATTATTATTTGCTTTAACTTTTAATTGTTTAAATTGATTTGTTTACTTTTGGATCTCTCTTGACATATGTGTGAATTTTCTATTTTGAATTAGATTTAGTAATGGGTTCTCATTAGACCCTTAATATTTTTCAGTATTACATAACTTGATAGGTTCTCATTAGACCTTAATATCAAATTATTATTTAAATTTCATTTAGGAAGTTTACATATCTGTTTTGGGACATTTGGAAAAAAAATTTTTCTACAATGTCAATTTTAAACTCCTGTTAGAATGATTGAGTTCTATGTTCACTGTCATTTGTCATGTGCTAATTTTTAAAATTAAAGGAGTGTCACTTCAACATCCGTTAGACGAACACGTGTTCGGAGTTCAGTCTAAAATAATTTTAACAAAAATTTTAATAATGTTTAATATCTAGATTCAACAAACCCTAAATAGGGGATCATTTTAATTTTAATGTTATTGTAATTTATGACGTCAATGTGTTGTCAAAGTTTCTTGTATAAATTACCTGACGAGTAAGTAATTCTTTATCTACTTCTTTTACATTTTCCAACTTTTTTTACTTACTTGCAGGTAAGCACTGAAGATGGCTTAATAGCCGAAAGCGATCTGCGATTTAATAAATTAATATTTACACAGAATACAAATACGTTTTCTTGACTTTCGAGTCATGTGTACTCAGCTATAAAATATTCACCTGTTTTTTTGACCTTATCAATACCTTTCTAACATTTTTCTGGTTCCTTTGTGATGATAAAGGTCAATAAAGAGTTAAAAAGACGTCTTATAATAAAGCTGAGTCTTCCCCTGTGTGGTTAGGGGTTGATGGAGGAAAATCTGTTTCCGAAGTCTCTAAGTCTTCCCTGGTGTTAGGGGTTGATAGGGAGCAGTCCGTTAGTAAAGTTTCTGAGTCTTCCCCGGTGTTGTTAGGGGTTGATGAGGAAAAACCTGTAGTCAAAGTCTCTGCGTCTTCCCTGGAATTGGGGGTTGACAAAAAGCAGTCCGTTTTTGAAGTCTCTGCGTCATACCTGGAGTTAGGGGTTGACAAAGAACTAACCGTTTCTATAACCACTATGTTCTCCCTGGAAAATATAGGGGATGACGAGGAGTATGATTATATAGATTGTCCGTTGGATAGCATAGTTTCGCTTACAGAAAGAAATTCATCGAAAGAACAGACAGACAAATTGAATACTTTTCTAAACCAAGAGCTACCGCAATTTGAAAAGATTCAGGGTCCACCGACACTAGTTGAGCATGAAATCCGTCTGCTACAACCCCGTCCGATCAAACAGAGATATCGGCCTCAGAATCCGAAAATGCAAGGAATTTGCAATACCGAAATAGACGCCATGTTGCAAGAAGGAGTGATAGAACCATCTTCAAGTCCGTGGAGTTCTCCGATTGTGATTGTAAAGACGAAGGATGGGAAGAACCGGTTTTGTTTTGACTTCCGAAAAGTTAACGAGGTAACCATGAAAGATGCCTACCCCCTTCCATTTATTAATGCTATACTGGATAAACTGCGTAAAGCCAAGTATATTTCCAGTTTGTATTTAAAGAGTGGATATTGGCAAGTTCCGTTAACACCCGAAAGCAAACCCATCACTGCCTTCACCGCACCGGGACGTGGATTGTTTCAATTCACAGTCCTGCCATTTGGTTTACATTCCACACCCGCTACATTCCAGAGACTGGTAGATAGATTAATAGGTCCAGATCTAGATCCACGCTTTTGCGTATCTATATGACATTATCGTTCTGGGAGAAACATTCGATCAACATCTGGAAAACCTCTCCGAAGTGTTTCGCCGGTTACGAGGGGCTCAGCTGAAACTCAATCCGGAGAAATATCATTTCTGTCTACCGTACATGAAATACTTAGGACATGTAATTACTGGAGATGGAATCCGTATCGATCCAGAGAAGGTGAAAAGTATTGTGAAATTCGCGGCACCGAGAAATATACGAGAGCTGAGAAGATTTTTGGGAGTTGAATCCTGGTATAGGAGATTTGTGCCATCGTTGTCAGCAAAGGTGGCTCCGTTAACGAAATTGCTCCGCAAATCTCAACGATGGAAGTGGACGGAAGAACAAGAAGCCGCTTTCGTTAAAATCAAAACCTGTCTGTCAGAAGCACCCCTCCTAAGTTGTCCTGATTTTATCATACCGTTCACCTTACAAACCGATGCGTCCGAATATGGTGTGGGAATTGCCAGCAGAAGGATGGTCATGAACACGTAGTGGCGTATGCAAGTCGCACTCTGAGTCCTACCGAGAAAAACTTTCGTTCATTCATTTTTTTTACCGAAGAAAAGGGGGGTATGTAACGAGTCATTTTTTGCACCGATTTGAGGTTTTTTGACAAGTTTTTCATTTTTTATTTTACTACTTGGTTTTAAATAACTCGTTATCAACTTTCCGATTCCCTTTTGTTACCGAATTGTCATTTTTTATTTTTATTACCGTTATATTATAGTTATAGTATTTTTTGTATTAGTCCGGAGGTACGCAAATTTATATCGAATCATAAAATTTAGTCATTTCCGAAGTTGGAATTTTTCAATCAAAAAGGACGTTTGGTATATATACCGTTTAATTTAATTTATTTAATTCCGGAAGACGTCTGGTATATGACAAATTTTTTGTAGTTTCTAATAAAAATTTTACTAATGAGAATATAAAAGGACAGAAGAATTTGATTCTGCTCTCTGCTAGTGGTACGGAATATATTAATTCTATTTACCGTGTTAGTCTGAGAGTGTGTTTCCGATCCGTTTCCTGGAGTTTAAAAATTTAGAAACAATAATTCTTTTGAAAGTATATCCAAAATTTTCGTACCTCCGTAAAACTAGAAATAGTCAGGATATATATATTTTTCAAATCTCCCGACCGGTTGATTTTTATTTTATTTCACTTTGTTCATTTTTTTTCATGACCGGCATTATTAAAAATTAGTTTGATTTGTCTTGGGAAGAATTATTGTTTTGTGATAGTATTTAGTTATTGATGATAAAGAAGTTTAATTTTGCTTATAGATTCTAGATTTTCATTAAACTCGCTGTCGAGTTGAAGCTTGTTTTAGTTTTTTTTTTCAATTTTATAACACCCACTTTGAATAAAAGTTGATTTGTTCTAGAAAAATTGTTTTTTTATTGCTAAATAAGTAATTAGTATTGATTATTCGCCGGCTCTCTATTGAGGGTAAGATTTTATGTGTTTTACTTACAGGACTTTTATATTCAATTGATACTGCTTAGGATTGTGATATTTTAGTTTTATTTCCGAGTTTTGTTTATTATCTGTGCGTCGATGAGTTATTTTTTTTTCTCTTGAATTTTATTTCCGGGTTAGTAGATTGACCTAGTTTTTTTTTCTTCAATATTTCATTTAGATCCAAAGGGATATTCGAGCTTGGGGGTGGCTCAGTTACGCTTGTTCGTTTACCCGGCAGATTTATAACTTTATTCCTTTACTCATTACCCGATATATATTTTTTTGGTAGTTTTCCGGAATTCATTTGGATCCAAAGGGATATTCGAACTTGGAGGTGGCTCAGTTACGCTTGTTCGTTTACCCGGCAGATCATAACCGTTTCGTTTTCACTTCATTAATACTCCTTGAAAATTGTATTGATTCATAGTAACTACCCGTGTTTCCGTTGAATCCAAAGGGACATTCGAACTTGGAGGTGGCTCAGTTAAACCTGATCGGCTCAGACTGTTAAGTCCGCCCCTTTCTTTTCCCCGTAAGTTTGTCAGTCCCTATAGAGTTATAACTACAATAGACCACAGAGTATTACTATAACAAAAGAAATATTTCTATTTATTCCGTTATCAAATCATTAGTTGAAACTAAACCGATATTTGATTCACTTGGGTTATAAATTTGAGATTAGTTAGCTAAAGTAAATTCAACAACACCCCTGAAATTTTCCGTAATCTCTATCTAAGGCTATCCGGAACTCTTGACGCTAAGGGTCAAGGGGCCGTGGAGAATACCACGTTAAAAATCTGGCGCCCGAGCATTCCGTCGGAAGATTTTGAGTCAAGGGTGTCCATAGTGACGTGTTCGTGTGGCAGGAGCCACGTATGTTAAACGCGTTACAGTACCTTCAGCAAGTAGTGATCGATTTACTGACATTGCAAAACAATCCGTGCAAGATTATTTAAAACAATATGATACGCTACCGAGAAAATACATTAGTACGATAAGTGACAATCAAAATAAGGAATTTGATCACAAATATGGAATGAGGTTTGATGGTACTTATGAAAAATTTTTCATTGGTGATTCTGAAGTTAAAATAGTTGGTGCTTACATAGCTGGTTTGTATGAGTTATTGTTCAAGAAATATCCTGATAATTTCACAGTCGAAGATGAAAATAATTACAAGAAAATTGTTGTGAAAACAAATGCTCACAGAAGACATTATAAACCTGATAATCAAATCGATGGTAGTAGACTGGAAAAATATAAGAAAATTATTGCACCTATCACTGAAGGTAAGGGATTTTTTATGGAAGCAAATGATAATGAAATTGATTATGTGCATTGGGACAATCCAAATGAGCTAGTCGATAGGTTACGTTTGTTGATAGCCTCACAAGCTGCTGGTCACACAGGACACAAACGAGATTGATTTAATTATTAAGGAATTGAAGGAAGCAAAATATATTACATAATGAATGGAAACGTAAAAAGACTTGTTGTTAATGAAATTCACAAACCAGCTAGGATCACATTTAAGAGAAGAAAAGTCATTATAAAATCTCTGAATGATTTGTTCCAAGCTGACTTGATCGATATGCCAAAATATTCAAATTCAAATCAAGGATACAAGTATATACTAGTGGTGATAAATTGTTTTTCAAAATTCTTGTGGACCTTTCCAATTAAAACTAAAACCGGTCTAGAAGTGACAAACGCAATTGAAAAAGTATTCAAAAAACAAAAACCTGAAAATTTTCAAACGGACATGGGAACTGAATTTTTCAATCCATAAATGAAGATACTAACAAATAAATATAAAATTAACCATTATAATGTATACAGAGAGAAGAAGGCTTCTATAGCAGAGAGAGTAATTCGAACGATCAAGTCACAACTTTGGAAAGAATTTAGCTTCAATGGCAACTACAACTGGATCAACATTTTACAGAATGTCGTAGACAAATATAATAATACAGTTCATAGAACCATTGGAATGAAGCCTGTAGACGTTAAATAAAAACATGAAAAACAGTTATTAAATTCTGTCTATAGTAGAATAAGACAAATAGATTTAAGCAGTTGAAAATTCAAATTAGGCGATCATGTTCGTAGTTCAAAAATTAGAGGAGTGTTTGATAAAAAATATCTACCGAATTGGTCAACTGAAATTTTCACTATACGTCAAGTTGAAATGACAAATCCTATTACTTATCTGCTGAAAGATTATAAAGAACAAGAAATTTCAGGTGCATTTTATAATGAGCAATTACAAAAGGTTAAATACTCAGATACATATCTTGTGGAGAAAGTTTTAAAAAGAAAAGGAAGTAAAGCATATGTTAAATGGCTAGGATTTGATGACACACATAACAGCTGGATTGATAAAAGTAACGTTATATAAGAACGTGTTCCTAATTGAGGAGCTCCATTTTTCAATGAGCATTCCAAGAGTAAGTACAATAATGTTCATTATTGATGTTCAGGGCTTTTCACTGCAAGATATTTTTTTATGTCGTGAAATAGCAATTTTAAATAGTACAACACAGGAGTATATTCACAAATTAGTCAAGTTACCATTCACTGAAGACATGATGTGTTCCAAAGCATTAGATCAGTTGAATATTTCAAAATCTTTACATGGTTTACCATGGACGTCATGGATTGATGATAATGAACTCAAATATGAAGAAATATCAAAATTCATTGAAAGTTATGTATTGAATCGGTGTATCTATGTAGCTAATAAGAGTACAAAAGACCACTTGAAAAAATTTATTCGTAACGAAATTATTGTGTTGAGTGAAGAAAAGTTGGTGTATGAAGAATGTAAAAACCTATTCAAGTCCTATCAGTGCCTTGATCATTTAGATAGTAAATGTGTGTGTGCCCTGGAAAATGTACATTTCATGTATTTTTGGTTTCAATATTGTAAAAAGAAATATTTTTTCTGAATAAAACTTTCATTGTATAATAAAGATGTTTTATTAAAAACTAAATATATAAATAAATATCTCTGCGGTTTTTTATTGCTTCTGAAGATGTTATTATTCAGCTTTTTGGCATCTTTTCGTAGCAATGTACATCAATCTTCTGCTCTGATGAATGTCTTGCTATGGATATAGTACAAAAACAAAAAAACTTTTTACACAACCTACAGTATTGTGTTCCATGTGAGCTTGGTAGGTATATTGGTTTGGAGAAGAAGGTTAATGTAGGCTGTATTCGTCTAATGGTAATTTGATTTCGCTTTTGGAATCTAGTAGAGTCCTTGAAGACTTGCAACCATTTGTTCTGGAATTAAAGAATTTTTGTTGTGTGTGTTTTTATTTTTTTTTTCATGATAACTTACCGATCCAAATTGAACAAAGTTACGCAGGTGGTGGTGGTGTTGGTAGATGATTAGAACAGAAAAGTATTTGAAATAATCAAATTACATTGGAAAAAAGTAATCATTACATCCCCATGGGATTGTATCTGTTGTGAAATTATTGATTATTCGTTTGTCGTCATACGCACTTGAAGTTATTTTTCTTTGTGAAACAGTATAAACGTCATGTTCACAGAAGAAATTAAATTTTGGATAACTTCAACTTTGGTGTTATTAAATAAACACCTATAATAATCATCAAAAGTAATTTCTCTCAATGATGCACTTTTTATGCCCTTTGATTTCTTAGTGACAATTACATCAGAAAAGGAAATAACTTTTAATGCGTACATTTTTGATCGTAAACCAATGAATGCAAGCATTATTTTTCCCTTATTCTCATCCTTCATGAGGCCTATAACTTTTTTATTTCTCAATGGAATACTCGGGATAATCTGATGTATCAAATCTATCAATATCTCCTAGTATATATTGATAGATGTCATTAACAAAAAAAGTGATGTAACAGACTATCAGTATCGCAATACAACAATTTAGCGTTTTCAGCAAATTTTCTTTTGATATAATTATAATGAAAATCATAGATAAGTGTTTTTGAAATGTACAATATGCAAACTCGTTATCAATAAACAATAAAAATGGGTTTATTAAAATTTACCTTGAGTCTTTTCATTTCAATTATAACCATATCATTATCAAAAATGGTGAAGCTATGGACATTTGTTTGTGAAATATAGTAATTAGCACCATATCTTCCCGACCATCTAGTTACCAATTTAACATCTTTGTATTTCTTAACATTCTCAATTGTTTTATCGTAGGAAGCAAGATTCATGTTTGTAAAAATTTATTTCAAATGCATTTTCACTTTTCTTCCTCCGTTCAGTATTGATATCTATATACTTCTTCATCCATGAAGATTGTTTACATTTTAAGCACCGATGAATCTTTTTCAGTATTATTCCCAACTGTAAAATTTGTTTCAAGTTTTTATAATGAATAATATATTTGTGTTTGTCATAAAGAGTGGTTAATAGTTTTGTTCGGTTGGAATCTGATGATGGTCGAACTAAATGTTCAGGACATAAAGGTGAATCTTTGTGATGTTCAAAAAGATGTCTTGGATAATGCAAATCAACTTCCAAAATATCACCAAATCCATGATTATCAGGACAATTGAGAACATCTTCCTTGTAAATATCCTCAAGTGAGACCCACTCAAAACCTCCATATGGTAATGGTAAACACATCGCTGCTCCGTACATGTTGTTAATGTCATAGTACATCAAACAAGAACTAGGTTTTTCAGAATTATAGTCATCATACTTATTATTAGCTTTTCCGTATCGATTGCTGCACTGAGAAATATCACCCCTGATTCCCTTCTCAAAAAATAAAGCCATATTACTGTCTGTAAGTAATTCGAGTTCAATATTTGTTATTTTAAGCATTGCGTCAAATGCAAGACTTGGTGCAGTGAAATAATGAAGACTATCCAATCCATAGGTTTTGGAACAAACTAATCTGAAATTTTCAAAAACATCCGCCAGCAAAAGTACATCTGTTTTCAAATATAACTCTGCATATTGTTGTAAATTTTGAATCTCGAAAGATTTCCAAACATCACAAGCATGCTTATAGGATTCCAGAGATATATGGTTGTTATTTAAAGTACTATGAAAGTGTTCAATTGATGGCAGCCTAGTATCCTGTAATTTTTCCCAACTATCAAGGTATTCGTAAGGAAATACACATTTTTTGTAACTAGTTTGAAGAGATCCTTATTAGGATAATGCTGTTCAGTTATCAATTTTTGATTTCAAATAGGATGCTAATTGATCAAAACTGTTGGACATAAATCTAAAGGAATCTATGAATCTAAAACATAAATCAGTGCCCTCAATATATTTAGTGAACAATATATATCTTTCTTGGTTCAAAGATAACAAATAGTCCAGTCAAATTGGGTTAAAAAGTGGCGTTTCCGTAACAAAAGTGAGGGAGTAGGTTTCTCAACTGGTTTCTATGTTTTTTGGGTCGCTGAATCCGAATTTGAAAAGTGCTGACACCTACCTGGTCCGCGTCAGGTCGAAAAACGCAAAAAACCTCAAAATTATGGAGGTTGTTTTGGTTTTTCGTAAATATCATGGAAACGAGGTATCTGTCGTAAAATGTCACTCTTATCAAAGTTAAAGAGCATAAAATTCTGCGTCGAATGACCTCCCTAACGTCTTATTTTGATCAATTTCTATGACCACAATCGTCAATCAAAAAATGCCCTTTTTTTCCAACTTTTGTAAAAACAGCAGTAAGGTGACTTTTTGACGTGTGTGATTCGTAACTACTCATTCTATATGAAAAACTCAGAGAAACAAAATTGTAGAGCATAAAATTCTGCGTTCAGCGAGCACTTGAATTTTAAATTTGGATCAACCTATACAATATAGCGACAATTTTTCATTTTCTATCTAAGCGCCAATGTGACCATTACGAAGGGTTTCAACGGATATCACGCTGACAGTTCTTACGCATAAAATGATTCATAAATAGTATATATTTATACAGATATATATATAAGGTTTCATGAATGACCAGGAGATTTGCATATATAACGTATATTCTATGTTCAAAACGACCATCATAGCAGTGGCGCGGGTAACTAATTTTTAAATTTCTCAAGATTAAATCTAGGTGCTCATTTCTATAATAGATTAATTTATTGATTTTCCTCCTTTGATACCCACCCATTATGTGCCTTTAACAAGCATTCATCCATTCTCAAAACAAATTGGTATTATTACATTGGAAAAAATGTATTACAAACATTATGTTACGCCGCTGACCCTATCCGCGATGTGGCAGGCGGTAACAGTTTTACGACTCTGGTTACGCGCCCACTCTCTTTCCTTGTCTAAGGCTCCCCCTTTCCTCTTCTTTTCTTTCCTCCCCACTCACATCTGCTTCACAGATTCACTTCAGTCTGTCTTTAGCTCTCAAGAAGTAGATGTAACTAAAATTGTGTGTAAACATCGTGCGTTATTACTTAGTTTTTTTATGCCTGCACATAATGTCGCGCCGGGAGTGTTGTCTGTGTGATGATTTGTTAGAAGATGGGACAGAATTATGTGTCGTGAAGGAGAAAGGGCTGCAGTCCTTCATAGAAGCCAGCACAAAGAGGAAAGATGGTAAGGTGAAACTTTTTAAGGAGAGAACCGAAATACAAGTTCATGTGAGATGCCGGAAGAATTACACCACAGAAAGATCTATAGCAGCCTATTTAAAAAGAGCAGCTCAACATATTCCCAAAAAGAAGCGTTCAATTACTAGAGAGTTTTCCTTCAAAACTCATTGTTTTATATGCGGAAATCAGGTGGCAACAGATCACAACCAACAACAAATAAAAAATCCTCCCAATAAACGCAACATGGTGTACAATGTGACAACGTTGTCCATGAGAGAAAAAGTTCTCAGCCTAGTAGCCGGTCGTCAAGATGAATTAAGCCAAGGAATGGTAACTCGCCTCGAGCCAGAACATGATTTGGTTGCAGTGGATGCACAATACCACAGAGACTGCATGAAGGCTTTGTACCGACCACATCGACAAGGCCAGCCAACTGGCAGACCTGTTGATAATGAAATGGAAGCTGCTATACATTCCATTACCACTTTTCTAAAAAACAGTGATGAAGAATGTCAATTCACCTTTGATGAATTGATGGAAAAAATTGAAGGTGATTTCCGACCTCACCCAATCACCCTCAGGAGGCACCTCATTCAAAAATTTGGTGATGATATTGTTGTCACCACACACAAACCATACGTTGTGTGTTTCAAAGCAACTGGTCACAAAATAATTACTGAGAACTGGCATCAAGAAGCAATTCGCTTGCCAGAGTAAGAGAAAAGGCGCCACATAGTTGAAGCCGCTGCTGCCATAGTTGTTGAGGATATTCGATCACAAATCTACAACCTGACTGAATACCCCCATGTGATAAATTTCTAGAGGGAGCTAAAGACCTAATTCCTGAGACTACCCGAATATTCGTAGAAGGTGTTGTGCTTAACAAGAAAAAAGGGGATCTTGAACCATGGAAGAAGAAATCTGTAGCAATCGCACATAGCTTGATTAGTGCAGTGCGTCCAAGGTATTTCGTTTCTCCTCTTCAAGTTGGATTAGGTGCTTTCTTGTACAAAAAATATGGTTCGCGAAAACTTATCGATGTGCTGTCATCCCTCGGATTTTGTGCAGCATACAATGAGACTACCCGATTTGAAGTGTCAACAATAATGCGCCCTCCTCTGGCTGTAAGCCAACAAGCATTTATTCAAATGGTATATGACAACGCAGATTTCAACATCCAGACACTCGATGGACGTAACACTTTTCACAGTATGGGGAGTATCCGATGTGTCACCCCAAGCAGTTCTGTAGTTCCTGATCAAAAGATTACCCGTCTGAAGACTATACCATCAGCGGCAGATTTAGGGAGCTTGGGAGCAGTGCCATTACAACACTTCGAGAAGATAGATCCTCTTGGCTTAGCCAAAATTAAGGTAGGTGATTTGAGTGCAGAATTTCCACACAATGAAATAATTGTCCCATCAGTCTGTACGTTGGTATGGTTCTACTGTAAATCTAAAGGTTTTCCTGGAATTCGTGGGTGGAATGGGTTCATGGAACAGGTGACCGATGGCATACCTTATGAAAAAACATCCATTGACTGCCAACCATTCATTAATGCACCCCCCAGTGACTACGACACAGTATACACATCATTGACAACTGCTGTCCAAAGGACGAGGTCCTGTTGTCCTGAGCAAAAAACTACGTTCATCACATTTGACCAGCCTCTTTATCTAAAGGCTAAAGAAATCTTAGCAAGTCGAGAGGGAGATCCAGAGTTAGAGGGTGTAGTCATGAGGCTTGGAGGGTTCCATTTGCTCATGTCTTTTATGGGAGCTGTGGGTTACATAATGGAGGGGAGTGGTTTGACAGAACTTTTTAATACTGTATATGCACCCAACAGCACAGAAAAAAATTATGACTGGCCATGCTTACGCCAGGGCTGTCAGAGGACACACGTTGGCTGCAACAGCTCTTGCTAAGGTGATAATGGATTCCATAAATTTCTCCTCCTCATTTCAGTTCGACATCGATCAAGTTGTCTACGCAGGAAATTGGAATGCACTGCTGAATTCTCATGAAACAGGATGGTGGAAAGAAATTGAACAGTCGTTTAAAGACCAGCTCCTGAATCTATCCAATTTGGGGCCCACTGCTAAGTTGTGGGTTCAATATTTTGAAATGATAACATTGATGATGAAATTCATTGAATCAGAAAGAATGGGAATCTGGAAACTTCATCTGGAAGTCATACATGACATACTCCCGTATTTCCATGCCAGTGGTCACTACCTATATGCAAAGTGTGCCCACATGTACATCCAGGACATGATAAACTTGGAACAGTGGATGCCACTCCAGGAATACCAAGCATTCACTAAGCAAGGAAGTTTCACTATTCGCCGAAGTGATAAATGCTGGTGCGGCACATGGAGTGATATGTGCATTGAACAGCAGCTCATGAAGAACATGAAGGTTGAAGGTGGACTGACTAGAGCTCGTGGATTCAGTGAGGGCATTTTATCACGGTGGACCTTGGGAATGACTTCACTTCAGCACGTGGCTAATGACATTGAGGACTTCTGTGGAGTGCGTTTCGGAACATCTGATCAGCATGCAGACAGTCGTGATGCTAGAGTGAACCTTGACATCACTTGCACACAAAAAATGGTTGAGTGGTTTCAGCAACACCCAGCATTTCAAGACACCAAGGAAATCATGTCAATCAGCACTGGGGTAGTGGGAAATGAAAAAAAAAACTGTCACCTCTCCAGAGAAGTGGGTACTGCTGGTATCATGCGAATAGTGGGCACTAATTTTGCAGCAGTGACATTCAGAAGGAAAGACCGAGTTCTCCCACTTGCAACTGTCAACTCAGCTCTCTTCATTGAGGATCGACCGGTCATCGTTAAGCCAACCACTTTGTTTCAAAGGATGGTAATCACCAAACAATCAGACGAAGAACTGCAGGAGTTCTTAACATACGAATTGGCTCCATACCCTCCTGCACTATTTTACGATGGTTTCCTACGAAAAGGCACAAAATCTTCATTGTACAAAACTTTCAAGCCACTTCAAGATGCCACTCCGTTGGACAGCAGTGCAGCATTTGTGATTGATGGTGGATTGTTGCTGCACCGTGTAGTTTGGTCAAGAGGGTTTACCTTTAACGACATATGCAAAGCATATATAAATTACACCCAGAAAAAGTATGGCCCAAGTTCGTATATTGTATTTGATGGGTACTCCTCAGAACATGGAGGGACAAAAGCAATGGAGAGGTTGAGGAGATCAGGAAAAAAAAATCTCCTTTGAAATACAGTTCAGCCAAGCGATGACCCCAACATTATCTCAGGAAAATTTTCTATCAAACTCCAAAAACAAAAGTAGATTGATAACCATGCTGATGGCTATGTGTGAAGAAGCAGGGATTACTTGCTACCAAGCAACTGAAGATGCTGATGGACTAATCGTTCAAACAGCT
>CAJUYH010006205.1:0-20834 GCA_910591685.1 Galerucella tenella
TTTTTGTGACGTTAATGTGTTGTCGAACTTTAATTAGGTTTCTTGTACCACATACCTGAGGAGTAAGTAATTCTTTACTAATTTCTTATTTTACATATTTCTAACTTTTATTACTTACTTGCAGTTATCGCACTGAAGATGGCTTAATAGCCGAAAGCGCTTTGCAATTTTAAAAATTAAAATTTTTACACAGAATACAACAATGTTTTCTTGACTAAATAATTTTTAAATAACATCAGTGACTTAACCCTTGCCTCTGTTTATTGCTCTTAACTATATGTGTGTAAAGATGGTTAGCAGAATAGCAGAACGGTTGTGTGCCAAAATAAATTGAAGCTTAACAAATACTGGTTCATCATAAGTTTTTATCCAGGTTTTCTTATGATTTATCATTGGAATAGTTGTTAATCGATATACACTTCAATACACAAAATAACCATACATATTTTGAAAACAAAAATAATCATACTCAAAAAAGTAACAACAAACGCGTTTTATTAACATTTTCAAAATAAGCGAAAAAAAGCGCTATCCCAATAAAAACCGTTCCTGGAACGTGCACTTCACTGGATTCCATTTCTAGTAGACTATCATATCTTTGGAATGTCATAAAATAAAATAGTTTATTTCACATTTTACCAGAGATGTGATCTACTATGAATGGACCTTAATAAAATTTGACAACAAAGTTTTGTAGTCTTAAACTTCAAAATATTATTGATTGTCTAGTTGTCATATTTTTTTCGTTGTGTCAGATAGGGACCAAACATTATTTTATCTATATTGGTTAATCTTGACAAAGGTAGCTGGAATGCTACCGAAACGTCGAAATAAAAAAATTAAAAACATTATTGTGGTTTGATTCCCCAAAAATAAGAGAAAAAATAATAAATAATGCCACAAGGAACTTACAGAAGATACATGGAGAATACTTTGAAAAACAGTAAATCCATTTTTTCTGATAAACAAGTCCGAAATTTAAATAATAACAAAATATTTTCCTTATTTTATGACAAAGGTTTGCAGTTTTTAGGTATTAAGTGATTTTTGAAAAATATGGGTCCACCTATTTCTGAACAATGCAAAACTGAAAATTGATGTTGATGTTCCAGTTTTTTTTTTTTTAAATTACAATAAAAACAAGGAACAAGACTGATTTGTAAAACATGTAGCCATTATTACAATTTTTGACAAACAAACAGCTACTATTCTAAAAAAAAATACTTACTCTATAGTTTCTTTATTTGTTAAATAAACGTCACATTGACGTCAATCCAGTACAAATATTTTTTATTTTTTGTAATTGCACTTGTCACGTTTGGCTTAAAATTTTATATTCAAACAAATATAAACTTGATCCGTAAGTATATGTAAAGTATTATTCTGCATGACATTTCAAACTCAAATACATTTTGCAATTGTATATTGAAATTTCTCTTAAAAACTGTTTTCGAACGGAAACAAAACATTTAGACACGTTTCTCTATATTTCTATCTACTGTTTATTCGTTTCTTTGGTGCAAAGTGGTTTTATCTAATTCCGCTATCAAATGTGACACTTTAAGTCACTCCTTGACGTTAGGTAACGTCACATTTTTCATAACCTTCATATATCACTTATGAAAAGTAGTTATGTAAAAACTTTACGTAACTGTTTAAGTTTCAACATAGAGATACCACATGAGTTTCAAAGAATAATTTATTAATTAGGTATTGTCAAAACTGACAATTACCCCATTATATTAATTCAATAGTATCTTAAGATTTATAAACATTGAAAAAAACATTATTAAGGGCACAGTTATTTAAAGTAAGTCAATTTTCTGGGTGAATACTTCATAGTAACAATACTTCTAACACCATTTGAATCCACTTTAATATTACCATTGTAATTGAAGATTTTATTAAATATTATAAAAGCGCGGAATTAGATAAAACGTTGTACGTAAACACTCGCGTAATTTGCAGAACTCGCTGGCGCTCGTTTTTTCAAATATTACGCTTGTTGAACAATATCGCTCTTTTCATAACTAGTTACCTAAATGACTATTATAGAGGCTAGCGTTTTGTCGATAGAAAGAAATATATTTTCTTTACTATTTCTTTTCTACTTCTACCAAGTTACAGATGAGTATCTTACTGATATAGCACCTTTGGAGAAATAGTGACACAAATGCAAAAAATAAGTTGATTATATCAAATTATTTCTAAAGCTCAACTCTATCCGGTACAACAAATTACAGAATTGTAACTCGTCCCATATGCGCTTGGATGACGGATATATTTTAATGCATGGTCGCTAACAGCTGATACTTACCGTTACAAAACTAGTTATGGTGGCGAATGGATGTAAGTAATAATAAAATTTGGCCGCTTTCAATAAAAAAAAACAACTGGGAGAAAAAAAAAGACTTAACTTAATTAACGATATATTTCCTTATTATTATGTAGGTACTCTTTTATAATACCTACTCTGTTTCAAAATTAAAAATAAAATTGAATAAAAAATTTATCTATATACAGTGCTATTCAAAAGTCCCCTCCCCCCCTCGTATCTTTTGAACGGCTACACTTACATTAATAACATTTGGAGGGTGAAAATAAAGTGTTGTAAACTTCTCTACGAATGGTAACAGGAGACGTAATAGTAATAGATTACGTCACAGTGCCACTCTGGCCAATAATGTTAAATAGGACCTTATGGCAAGTGCTATCTCGTTTGAAAGGCATTGACATTGGCTACATAGCCATATTAATTTTGTTTGGGTTTAAACTAATTTTGACGGATAAATTAAAAAAATACCAAAATTATTGAAATTATTATTTTTTTAAATTTATTTGATCAAATATCACAATGAATTCTTATAGCAAGTGTTCGAAATGTGCTCCGTCTACTTCCTGACAGTAATACATCCTATTAGTAAACTCTTGTCGTACTCGTTCGAATGTGTCAGCTGAAATTGCATTGCATTATTCAATAATTCTTTCTTTCAAAACGCCAATGCTATCTGGTGCCGTAGTATAAACCTTGGATTTCAAGTACCCCCATAGAAAAAAATCTAATGGTGACCGAGGTGGCCATTCTATAGGACCTCGCCGGCCGATCCATCTACCTCTATATTCTCCATCCAGGTAACGTCTTACTGCACCATAATAATGTGCAGGAGCATCATCTTGTTGAAATGTTATTTCCAGGTGGCCGAATTCATTTGGATTATCTTCCAGAATTTCGAGAATTAACGGCTCAATTGCATTTTGTAACATCTCCAGATACACTTCACCGCTTTAATTTGAATTTAGGAAGACAGGACCAACTATGTGGTTTCCCAAAATACCTGCCCAAACATTGACTTTTTCTGGAAATTGAGTATGCTGTTCACGAAAGGTGTAAGGATTTGTGTCAGACATTTTGTGTATTCACATTTCCATTGAGGCAAAAAGTACTTTTGTCACTAAAACAAATTGTTTTTGTGTAATGTGGGCTTTGACTAATTTTATTTGTCATACATTCACAGAATTCGAGTCTTCTGTCGGGGTCGTCATCCGAAAGGTGGTGCACCATTTTTAACATGTATGGATGAAATTTATTTTTAGCCAACACTCTCTGTACTGTACTTTTACTTACTTCACAGATAGACGCAACTTTAGTTGAAGAGGAAGTAGGGTTTACTACCATTTCAGCAACTATATCAATTTTTAACCATCACTAAATTCTGGTCGACCAGATCGTTTGGCATCTTGAACACTACCTGTTGCTTCAAACTTGTGAAGAAGCTCCCTCAAATAAGTTCTCAAGATAGGGCGATCTGGGTATCTCTCATTAAATAAACGTTCCGCTTCATGGAGATTTTTTCTAGATTCACCAATTATTAAGATAGCTGCTACTTTGTCGGCTTGAATACGTACCATTTTCCCTATACCAACTCTTAAACGTCTCGTTAAACAATAATAAAATTGAATATTTAAGCTATTTAGAAAAACTTTGCAAAGCAACAAAAAATACTATTAAATTGAAAACGTCAATTTTTTTGACAACTAACCAGAGGCGGACTGAAAAATCTTGAATATTTAAATGTGAAATAATAATTTTGGTGTTTATTTAATTTATCCGTCAAAATTAGTTTAAACCCAAACAAAATTAATATGGCTATGTAGCCAATGTCAATTCCTTTCAAACGAGATATCACTTGCCATAAGGTCCTATTTAAAATTATTGTCCAGAGTGGCACTGTGACGTCATCTATAACTATTACGTCACCTGTTACCATTCGTAGAGAAGTTTACAACACTTTATTTTCACCCTCCAAATTTTATCAATGTAAGTGTAGTCGTTCAAAAGATACGAGGGGAGGAGGGGACTTTTGAATAGCACTGTATAATCATAAAAAGTCAATATAACAACTCAAATTATTTCAGCGATAACAGTTTATAACAATCAATATGTACAAAATATATTTCCCATTGGTTTGGCATTTTAAATGCCAAAAAACTACGATTTTTGAATGACTTCACATCGTATTTTGTAATTATGGACCTTGTGAATATTTTTTAAATGTATTTATGACGCAACTTCTCTAAAATTTGAAATGTTGCCATATTAAAAGCCAATTATAAAACGTCCAATGTTTCTGATCCAACAATTTTAATAATAATTAGTATTGTCGTTATATTTCTATTTTAAGTAGATTGTTAAAGCCATCTAGTCATTTTTAAATGTAAAAATGTAAATTTATTTTTTGTATCTAGCGAATATATATGATTTTATGTAATCTTTGAGTTTTATTTTCCCTCTTCATATACCTACTTGCTTCTTAGAGAAATAAGAATTATTATGAAAAGCAGACGTTTCAGTGGACGCGTTATGCACATGCCATCAATAAAAAAATACATAACCAATTGCTGAATGTCGACAAGACAGATTGCAAGAAAATTCTCACAAAAAAAATATACTATTCATTCATTCATTCATTCAAACGTTTGGGTTGTGCTCAACAGCCCGGGCACTTGACCTAAGTCATTGTACCATTCCCAATGTTATCTACTTCCACTCCAAAAGTTTCGTGTCCTCTATATAGGCCACTAGCTTATTTGGGGGGATTTTAAGTAGTTCTGATGGTTGTATACTATCTATCTACCTATAGTTAAAAAAGCAGACAAACTGGAGCCAAATTATTTAGCCCCTGTATCATCCACCTTACTTCAATCGTCCAACTTAATCATATCCTAAAGAGCGACTTAAAACTCCACCAACAATTTTTGTTTACTTGGTTATTTTTAGGATTTCGAATTCAATTGAATTTTCGCATGAAGCTTATAAAGCTTATTTTTGCAGCATTTATTTTTCATGGAACTAAATTTAGAACAATAAATATTTTAATAATTTATAACTGTTAAAATTATTAGATTGTATAGTTTGATTTTAACGACCTTAAACCTGAACGGAGTTTTCTGCAAAAGTAAATTAGTCTCCAGGTATGGATCATAGTGAAAAAGTGAACAGGGAGGTTAATCCCCGAGAAAATGCAAACCTATTATCTATTTTAAGTTTCGGGTAAGTTTAAACGCACTTGAGTGAGTAAATTTTAAATTATTGGTGTTTATTACTTCAAATGCTTATAAGCTATAGCCTACCATGCTACAAACAAAAAATGATCTTCTTCATTTCCACAGGTGTTTACTGTCTACAGCCAATCCTAGATACATCATTCAATCTTGCCTCCATCAAGTTTAATGATTTTGAGGTTGTGTTTTCTTTTCTTCGTGAAGGCAATTAAGAGGGCTGTGTGGGGCTTATGTTAAGTCACACTTGCCTACCCCAGCTATTTGTATAGTTCCGACCCTTTTGTATGATGTCTCCACATTCCTAGGGATGCTACTCCTCCCTGTAGACATCCTCTGGTTCTACTGATGGAGACAATGTCTTTGCTTGTCCTCGTCACTGCTACAATAGTGGTCTATTCCTCTTTTATTTAATGCTCTTTTGACAGCTTCTTTATATCTTCTTCTATATCCAAAAATACGCATACTACGGTTTCTTGGTTGTCTAGAACACCTAGAATATCCTCCGTCAGTTGTACTAGTGCAGTCTCCGTAGATCTGCCTGCCCGGTAAGCATGCTGATGAGGGTGGAGAGGAAGCCTCTATAGCACAAACGGTGCTAGACTAATGGGCTCGTTTACTAAAATTTTGAAATCATTTTTAACTGTCGTTAAACAGAGTACTAAGAATACAAATATGATTCTAAAAATTTCATGTCAATAGAATATGTAGTTCTCCTAATACAACCAATTAGACAAGCATACAGTAGCGGGGCGAAGACTATGATTGTGACGTCACCGCATATGAAAGTTAATGTGCATTAACATTACACTTCTGACTGTAACGTGCCTCGAGTAGAATTTATTTATTTTGAATTAGGTACTACAGGTTACTAAATTGCAATTTTTTTAACTGCAGACTGCCCAATTAAAGGAACTTCTCCAAATGCTACTTATGATGAATGTGTAGTGGAAATTAAATCACCAATGTTGAAAAGACCAAGAAAAACTTATTTTGATGAAGCACGTAATATTGGTTCCAAATGTTTACCTCAGATTCAAATGCACATGCACCTCACTGGTAAAAAAAGCGATATTTGTTAGAGCTGATCCGGACTTTGAATCAAATAGAATAATTTCTTTTAAAACATATAATATACGCCAGTTTTGTTGATGATCTACTGAAAAAGATTACCTGTTTTTTGGAAAAAAAACAGTAGGTATTTTATAAAACTCAATTTGTGAAGAACTGGCCCATTATTTTATTAAATAATTTTGAAGATTAATAACACCACAAGCTATAAGAACAATATTATCTAATTTTTTTAAATAAATTTAGATTAATACAAGCGTGTGGTTTTCAATAACCCTGTCAATATGGATTCACAACGTATTTTATAAGGTGATTTCTGATTGAAGAAAAATGAAATCCTAAAAACACACAAACAAAGTATGTTGACTTATCAGTGAATGCTTTGAGTTTTTTATGCTTTTCTGCCATTCCATTTTTTTTTGCATCCTTATTAATAGAAATAAATGTTTAGTTAGATGTTTTAATTGTAGTACTTTTACATTCTGGAACCGCACAATATTTATAGCTTTTTTTACTCTCGTTCTGGTCCATTGTGTCGAATAGTTTAAATTGTTTCTAAACGTTCTTATTTCACAAACATAACACTGTTTAGAGTTTGCTAAAACGTATAATAAAAAATAATGAGCATATATGCAAGCAAAGTACTGATCGGCGCATCCGCTCTCTGAACGAGAGATTTCATATGCGATTACGTCACGCCTGAAATTCGGAGAGGAGCGCTGTTTAATGTTTATAATTTTATTTAGGCGACTTAGGAGTCTCGCTGACGTCTAATTTTTTGCACAGAGCCCCAAAATGATGTACTCTTCCTAATAGTAAAATAAAAAAAATATGTAAATGAGCCCATTGGTCTGAAGGATTTTGGGTTTGTGGTGTCCCTTTTTCTAGATTTTGGAATGAAGGTTACTATTGCCCTTCTCCATGCTTCTGGTATATAACCCAGTTCTAAGCTGCTTCGACTAATTCTGACCAAATGTGAATTTCGTATTGTCCTTGCAGCATCTATGCTGGAAAATCCCATCTGCTCCTGGTGCCTTGAAAGGTGAAAAGGAATTCATGGCCCATTTCAACCATATAACCACTTATAAAGGACTATGGCTGACTGTTTTGAATAGAACACTTCGCTCAAGCTGGTAAATATCGTTTTTGTTTTATAGGTATTCGGGAAAAATATTTGCCAAGGGATTTAAAAAAGATCTTGAAGATGATGATCTATATGAAGTCATTAAAAAATGCCGATCTCAAAAATGCACAGACGAGCTGGAGGATACATATTTTAAACAAGCTAATACTATGGAGCCAGGAAAAAAAGTTTCTATATTTAAAGTCATTTTCAAATTGTATGGAGCTAGATATTTCGGATTGGGACTAATCCATATGATTTGGAGGCTACTAATAAGGTGGGTACATGGGACATTTTAAAGAATTTTTTGCAACTAAAGCAAGTTCGTTTTCGGTACTTCATATTCTCAAAATTAATATGTACTTGAGTATTATAGATAGTATATTATATTATATTATAAGGATTGAAAGTGCATATAGGCACTTTTAGTCCGTATGATATATACTATTTTTTCTCTAACCAAGTCAAAATTGAAATAAATTTAGTTTTACTCAAAAATCGTTAATAATTTGGTAATAAATTTGAACACCTATTAATTATAACAGCGATAGCAAGTCGGTAGTCATGGATATCTGGTATTGTTGGTAAATATTGATTGTCAAGTAGACGTCAGTAGACTTACTAATCATATAATTTTTGTAGTAGTTTTCACGCTGCTTTCAAAATGAATCCCGAACACGATGAAAATATACCTGCGGATATATTGGAAAGTGCCGAAGCAGTATATCTAAATCTTTTGCCACCCAAATCTCGCCAAGTTTATGAACTTGTATATCAGCGATTCATGGATTGGTGTAAAGAAAAAAATGTGCAAAACTATGCGGAGAGTGTTCTTATGGTGCATTTCTCAAATTTAACGAAGACCGTCAAGCCATCCACTCTTTGGTCACAGTATTCAATATTGCGATCCACACTGGATATCAAAAATGGTGTGGATATTAGTAAATATTCAAAATTACGAGCATTGTTGAAAAGGCAAAGTGATGGATATATACCTAAAAAGTCTAGGGTTTTTACAAAGGAGGAAGTGGATCGGTTCCTGGATATGGCACCTAATAATGTATATTTGATGATAAAGGTTGTTCTAGTATTAGGAATTGGAGGTGCTATGCGTTGTGACGAACTAGATCATTTGAAAATTGATGACATTGAAGATATGGACTCGGTCCTGGTCGTAAAAATTTTGCAGACAAAAAAAAAGGAACCTCGTTTGTTTACCGTTATAGGCGATAATTATTTGCGTTTATTTCGAAAATATGTTGCACTACGGCCATCAAATATACAGAAACGTCGTTTATTTTTGAAGTATGTTAATGGGAAGTGTCAAAGAATGGTTGTTGGTATTCACCAAATTAGTGCCGTGCCGCAAGAAATTGCAAAATTTTTGAAGTTAGAAAATTGGAAGGAGTATTACTGGACATTCGCTAAGAAGAACATCTGCTACACTTCTTATTGATGGTGGCGGTGACCCCACTTGTCTTAAAAGACATGGAGGTTGGAAATCGAGTACGGTAGCAGAAGGATATATTGAAGAATCACGTATCAACAAAGAGAATACTGCCAGAAAAATATTGCAACCTTACAAAGAAGGTTCAAGTACCTGTTCAGATATTTCCTCGAATGTTTCATCAACAGTTACGGAGAATATTTTGAGTTGTTCTAACATTAATGAAAATCTTTTGAATTGTTCGAAAATTGTTAGTGATAATTTCAGTGGTGCTTTGAATTTTGGCAATAATTGTTCCAATTGTACATTCAATATCACTATAAACAACAAATAAATACCTATATATAGTTGCCCATATTAGTTTGTTTTACTAAGTTTGTAAGAGACAATATTTTTTTCTTTAAATTTCAATAAGACAGCTCAAATGCAATTACTTTCAGTCCTAGGATTAAAAGTAGCGTTTTTAATCATAGAATTAAAAGTGTTGCCAAGCAACGAGCAAATTTTTGTACGGTAAGGGAATTGATGGCTTTGAAAATAGTACAAAAATGTCAACATTTTTTGATGGTTGGAGGAAAAGAAAGTTATCGTTGTGGTACTAGTTAGATGCCATTCTTTATGTGAGACCATAAAAAACTATATTTTTTATCTACCTAGTAGTTACTACAGCCCGTTCTCACTCGAATGGGTTTTGTTTTAACACCAAGAATTACTTCTCAGCAGAACTTTTCTTCCCCTCAAACTGTTTTGCCACTAAACCAGTCTCCAACCTGCTTAATTCTCCCACACCACCAAACCGAAGAAGCAAATGCTGTGGCGGGCTTTATCACCTAACCAATACAGCATGTCAGGTTTTAGCCCCAATTTTCGTTCTTTTTCAGAAATTCTTATAACCCATACAGTCAGATTTGTACCTAAGTTTCATCGGCAAACCACTGTTATGTTGTCAAAAATAAAAGCTAGCTGGAAATTTAATAGTTTTTATCATGAAATTGTAAATGCTACACTTATATTTTTTCCATTTATATTCAATGCCTCTTCTACAAAAATATTTCTGGTTCATCCACACAAATCTAAGATAAAACCTGTAGATTTTTAATTGATTTGACGATTTGCGTTTTAGTGCATTGGAACCAGTGGCAATTTCAAACTTGGTTGCATACTATAAACCTGGTCAAACCAAAATGACAATTTATGATGCTCTTTATTATGCTGCTATGATGCTTGGGCTCAAAGCATTGCATTGTTTGTACTTTCAAAATTATTTTATATATTTGACAGAGTTGGCAATTCAAATAAGAATTTCCTTTTGTTCTCTCATCTATAGAAAGGCGTTGAAGTTAAGTCCAAAAGCCTTCGAAAATACAAGCTTGGGTAAGTGATAAATGGATGAATTCTAATTCCAAATTCTTTTAGTTTGTAACTGTTTCTAGCAATTGCCATCTCATTGTTCCTAAAATTGGAATTAGTTCGTACTTTATACAACAGCAATGCTTTTTAGGTAATATTGTTACTATTATTACCAAAGATATTCAACAATTTGAGCAGTCGATATGGATTTTTAATGATGTTTGGATTTCTATCATACAAACGATTATAATCTGCATTTTAGTTTACGAACGAACAGGAATAGTATCCTTCGTAGGTATTTCTATGTTATTAGCTGTGATGCCAATTCAAGGTAAATAAATGATATTCTTTTTTCTCTTATTTATTGGGAATCAAACCACAATAATGTTTTTTATTTTTTATTTCGACGTTTCGGTAGCGTTCCAGCTACCGTTGTCAAGATTAAATAGTAATAAAATGATTGTTGGTCCCTATCTGACACAACGAAAAAAATATGACAACTAGACAATCATTGATATTTTGAAGTTTAAGACTAAAAAACTTTGTTGTAAAATTTTATTAAGGTAAGGAAATGTTGTTAATAAAACGCGTTTGTTGTTACTTTTTTGTGTATGATTATTTTTGTTTTCAAAATATGTATAACTGAGTTTGGCGATTTTGTGTATTGAAGTGTGTATCGATTAACAACTATTTCATAAATAAATCATAAGAAAACCTGGATAAAAACTTATGATGCTATCCTGATAACGCAGGTAACTGATTATTGGAAATTTCTCTTTCTAACATTGGTAACCAAATTTGACTACATTCGGCTGAAATACTAGCTACAAAAAAGTAACAACAAACGCGTTTTATTAACAAAATTTCCAGAATAAGCGGAGAAAAGCTAACCCAATAAAAACCGTTCCTGGAACGTAGTAGACTATCAAATCGTTAGAATGTCATAAAATAATAGTATATTCTTCAACGAGTGCAGAATGATGGCTATTATTCACGCGGATGAAGTTTCCAAAACAAGGGAGCGCAGCGAGTGAGTTTTGGAATCATTCAAGTGAATAATAGCCATTCTACACAAGTAAAAGACTATACTTTCTCCACTACTAAAAAGAAAAAACTTCCAGTGAAGATTGAACCTCGATCGTCCGCGCCATAGTCAACCACCACTAGGCTATAGAGCATATTTATAAAAATGTAAAGAGTAAATATAATAATAATAATAATAATGACTTTATTGCTCATAATAATACAGGATAACGAGAAAAGTAAAAGAAAATAAAAGTATAGTACTACCAACGAGCAAAAGGCGACGTTCGCGCTTAACAACTAGATTCAGGAGAAAATAGCGATTGAGTGCGCTCTTCCACGCGGCCTAAAAAAAAGTATATATTATGCCAGGTGTGAGATAATAGTATTAACAACGGATAGGTATGTAGTTATGAATCTAACATGTTACTCAAATTAAAATTTAAGATGTTCGAATGATCCACTGGATATAATCTCTCTAATTTGTTTTTTGAATTTAGAAACGGGTAGTGTTTTTACGTTTCTAGGCAGCATATTGTAAATTTTTGCAATCTGATATGAGAAGCTTGGTCGAAAAAACGATGTTCTGTGAGGAAGAATAGTGATGGTTTCTTTAAAACGAACATTGATGTTGTGTGCTTCCGATCTTCTCATAATTTTCTCATAAAGGTAGGATGGCATTTTCGTTAGCATGATCTTATGATAGGTTACAGCAGCATTTTATTATTCTGGTTTATCCAGCCCAATTTCTTTAGGTGAAGGGACACTGGGTTGCGTCGTCTTATACCGCAAATTAGCCGAACACATGAGTTCTGAATTCGCTTGAGCCTATTTCTATCGAATTGTGATATCGCCGGGCCATATATAATGTCACCATAATTTAATTGAGATAATACTAGACTTTCACACATAATTGCTTTGGAGGATTGATTGAAGAGTTGCCGATTTGAATACACGAGCTTCAAGTTTGAAAATGCTTTTCTAACTATCGTTGAGATGTGATACGAAAAAGTTAAGGAGTCATCTAAGGCCGGCGACACATTTGCGGTTGCGGCTGCGGTCACAACCGCTATAACGTTCACACATACAAGCAAACACCTTGTCATACCGAGTCCGTCAGTTCAATACTCAACATGGATTTGGTAGAAACGGTTGCTATAATTTATGCTCAAATAAAGAAATCGAAGCGAAAAAAGAGGTTCTTCCAAATTCGGGTGATCGTGTCTACCCCTATGTCCTGGTGGGCGACGAAGCTTTTGCTCTGCACTACAATTTATTAAGGCCTTATCCAAGGCGTAACCTAACAAATAACAAGCGAATTTTCAATTATAGGTTAACAAGAGCTAGAAGGTTCGTGGAATGTGCCTTTGGAATTCTGGCCAATAAGTGGCGTGTTTTCCATAGTAGCATATTAGTGCAACCAGATTTTGCAGTGATGGTAGTAAAAGTAGCTTGCATCTTGCACAATTTTGTTAGAAGAAGGGATGGTTACAAATTTGAAGACACGCTAACGTGCTGCTTAGATGATACAGATGTACACGGGACTGGTGGTCAACAAGTCAAAAATCTTTTTACTGATTACTTCGTATCGCCTGAAGGCAGTTTAAGTTGGCAAACTGATATGATATAAACAAATATATAGTGGTTGTTTAATATACAACTCGTAAAAAGTGAATAAATCATTTTTTGTAGTTTATAGAGTACCTATTTGAGTTATGAATTTTTCTTATCTTTTGCTCTTCTCTCTTCCGGACTCCACGAATTGTGGTTAGGACACATTTCTTCTCAAATCTTCTGCCAAGCAGTAATTTTTTTGTCGCGATCTTTGTATGCCTTGTCGGTAACATCCCACAAGCACGTCTTACTTTGCACCAGAACAATAAATTTTTCGGTATCGAAGACGTCCATGTTCAAAACTAGACTGGCTAGGTTTGTGGCTGCGCGGTTAATGTGAACAGTCAGGCAAGTAACAACATGTTGCATTTCGGACGGACAGCCGCGCGACCGCGGCAAGATGCGGTTGCAAAGGCGGTCCGCTAGTGTGGCACCATTTCATAAACAACCATGTATTTTACAGAACAGCGGTTGTGACCGCGCGGTTGCAACCGCAAATGTGTCGCCGACCTAAATAAATGCCTAAATTTTTTTCACAGTTAAAAAATGTTAGTTCTTGGTTCCCTATTGACAAATTTATTTTATTTGTAACTTTATTTTTTGTTGACTTGCGCCCGAACAGCATGACTTTCGTTTTGGTTGCATTAATAGACAAGCAGTATTTTTTAGATGTATCCAATACATTTTGCAGATCTTCATTAATTCTAGACGATATTGTATCAGCTTCTGATTCTTTAAAATCAAGATACAACTGTGTGTCATCGGCGTAGAAATGTGAGTTCATGTATTTGAGATTCTTCTGAAATTGTGAAGTGTACAGACAATACAACAAGGGACCTAGAATAGTACACCCCTTGCTAGATGGCCTATTTTGGACGATAAAGGTCCCATATATATACGTAATTCATATTTTTAATCGGAATTCTTACATTTATAAATGAAATTAACTCCGGGAGGCGTACATATTCACTATCGCTACTGTTGTCCATTTTTTTTCTGTCAGAACCGATTTGCGTTCTTAGGTATTTTACGTTTTAAAGAGACGATTTGATTTATTCATTTTAATTCATTTTAGTTTGAATTCTGATAATAATAGAATGTGATTGGCTAACGAGAGTGAAATCTTTTTATTATTCACTGGTGTGAAGAATTTATATCATTATGCATCTTAATATATAAAAATAATTTGTGCGTTATTATTTAGTCGTGGAGAAAAACATTATTGTCGTTTGATTCCCAAAAAATAAGAGAAAAATGAATAAGTAATGCCAGAAGATAAATAAATGATAATCTAAATATGCTGGAAATATTGGGACCTCAATACTTTTATTACGTTTCAGCAATTATATCGAAAATGATCAAAGGTCTAAGATTAAAAATGGGAAAAATAACAGATGAGAGATTGCAAAAAACGCAGGAAGCCCTATCTACCATCAAAACAATAAAAATGTATACTTGGGAAGATATATTTGCAAACAAGATCGGTGAGGCTAGAACGTGAGTATTTCAAAATTTCTAATACATGAAGATACGAGGGCTGATAAGACAGATTCGGCTGCCTCTAAAACTTCTTTTGGTGCTGTTTGCTCAGTGACAAGTCACAACTTGCCACGAGCTAATAGGCTCTTAGCAGTTGCCTTAACATGTAGTACTCACACTGGTGAGCTATTTAGCGTTCTTCAAGCCATTAAACATTAATCATCTCTTGTAAAACACGACACAATTTGTACCGATTACCTTTCTTTTATCCATAAACATTACATCCATCAAACACCCTATCAGGAAATACAGATCACCATGCCAAAAATACCGCCTCTTCCATCACCACCACAAACACTATCCAGCTCTAAAATAACATTAAACTTGGATTCAAAAGGCAAATAAAAGAAATCTTGGGAAAATTTTTGGTTTCACTGCAAAACAGCTCGAAATCCTTGACTTCTTACTTTGTTCACTTCGTCATTGCAGTGACGAAGACAAAATATCTGTTTTCTCGGGAATCTTCACTCCCTTGATCAATAATCAAGCCCCAGAAGAGAAGCAGCTACTAAGAAGGTTGGGAATCAATCTTACTAAATTCACATGTCTTCATAAAATCTTCCCGCACTGCTCTTTCTGCAATGGTATTTAAAATGCGAAACATATTTTCACCAATGTCAGCTTTACATGGCTACAAACCCAAGCCGAACCTCAAAGAAAATGCTAAGCTGCACAACCGTATTCAAATAAAGATAATAACTTTTTTAGAAAAGAACTGAAAACTTTATTGAAGGCTGCCTATTCGAAATTGTCTTTAGCAATTTCCAGTAAACTGGTAGCAAGATTTTCATTATACTCAGTAATAATGATGTATATTTGGATGTACCTGGACATGGAAGCAGATGATATTTATTACGTAATAAAAATATTTGGAGCATTACGAGTTGCAATGGAAATGGATTTTGCAATTGGCTTTACGAAGATTGGAGAGCTTTCGGCATCGCTGAAAAGAATCGATGACATTCTTGAACTTGAAGAGGTACCCGAAGTTGAAGATGTTCCTAACGATAAACCTCAAATTCTCTTGAAAAGTGTATCATTGAAATTGCATAATAAGGATATCCTGAAAAACATTAGTCTTAATTTAGAGATAGGATTGAATATTTTAACAGGACCACTAGGTTGCGGAAAGAGTTCTCTGTTGAAAGTTGTGTTAAGAGATTACGTACCGGACGAAGGATTTGTTGAAAATAAAGGAACGATGAGTTACGCCTCACAAGATCCATGGCTATTTCCATCTTCAATTAAACAGAATATTTTGTTTGGGGAAACTTTTAATTTGGAAAGATATCAAAAGGTTAGTTCCTTCAATTGATTTTATTTTATAATACTAATATTTTCCATATTTTTTATGGAAAATTGCTAGAAATGAATTTATCATTATTTATAAATGATAAACTGTTACTTAGTTTTGGGTTGTGATGTAAAGTAAAACATAAAAAAGCTTCAATTAGGTCAGCGGTGAATCCCTAAAATAACGCATACAAAATTTTGCAGTTTACTTGTTAATAACAAATTTCTGACCAGTCGTGCGCAAAAAGGTAGAACGTGTCGCGGGACACACGGTAGGAACTTTAATTCTTTTTAAGCAAACATTTTTTGAATCAATAAATAAATACACATATTAATATAAGAATTTATTTTACTCTGGATGTAACTTCATTTAACAAAAATATACAGTAGTATTAATTATAAATAAAAATCATTAAGTTGATTGGCACAATAGTTATTTATGATACAAGTGCGTGAAGTTATACTTTTGCGCACGAATTGCGAAAATGCCAAAATATTATATGAAATAATTCGTACAAATTAACAACAAATACTTAAAACAGAATAAAATGGGTATTTAAGGGGACCTCAGATTTTATAAAATTATGTAATACATCTGACGTTATAGATAAACAATTTGCATATTCCTCGGTGGTCGAGTAGTAAGCAAACCAGACTCTCACGCGGTAGACCCGGGTTCAATTCTCCGTGAAGAAGTTTTTTTTTAATTGTTAATTTTATTTTTAAATAATTATTCTGCTTGATATTGATAACGACAACAGGTGGACGTTTGAATTATTTAGCAGAGTATTCATTATTATAGATAATGGTACGGTACCCTTCATGAGGGTGTCCGTCTGGCAACATCTACTTATAACAGCATCGTATATTTAAAAAGGGAAAACGTAGCATTATACAAATTGGACATTCAAGAACTGTACGTTTGCCACAAAAAAATTAGTGGAAACATAAAATTGAATTGTTAAATTTTTAATTTGAAGCTATATTACAGTTTATAGAAATTTTTATTTTCTAGATTTTTTCTTAAGTGGGTCGTAGAAAAATTATGCTGTTCGACTCGTGTGGATTGTCCATATCGCACTTGAACGATTGAGCACTCCGCCTACGGCGTCGTGCTCAAACTAGAAAACATCATATCCACACTAGTTGCACAAACTACTATTTCTATCAAAATATGCCCTTTTACATTTAAAAACAACCTGCCAAATGTCGAATCAATTTATCCATCCATTTTAAAGTTATCGAAGTGTCTTAAAGTGACATTTTTAAGGCTTCTATGGAGTGCTAAAAATGACATTTATCTAATTCAGGGCTTATGGATCTTAGGATTCCTGCCCGTACCCTATTGTAATAATAATAATAATAATAATTCCGCTATCAAATGTGACACTTTACGTCACTCCTTGACGTTAGGTAACGTCACATTTTTCATAACCTTCATATATCAGTTATGAAAAGTAGTTATGTAAAAACTTTACGTAACTGTTTATGTTTCAACATAGAGATACCACATGAGTTTCGAAGAATAATTTATTAATTAGGTAGGTACTGTCAAAACTGACAATTATTTCATTATTTGAACTGTACAATTAACCCATTATTTTAATTCAATAGTATTTTGAGATTTATAAACATTGAAAACATTATTCAGGACACAGTTATTTAAAGTAAGTCAATTTTCTGGGTGAATACATCATAGTAACAATACTTCTAACACCATTTCATTCCACTTCAATATTATCATTGTAATTGAAGATTTTATTGAATATTATGAAAGCGCGGAATTAGATAAAACTTTGTACGTAAACACGTTATGAAGAAAGCGACATTGTTCAACAAGCGTAATTTGCAGAACTCGCTAGCGCTCGTTTTGGCAAATATTACGCTTGTTGAACAATATCGCTCTTTTCATAACTAATTACGTAAATATCTATTTTAACACGTTTGTAGAAAAAATAATTTAAATTTCTTCGAAATGAACGAATTGTCAAAAGTGACATTTATACTTTCGCGCAAAAAAAATATGGAAATAATAGTAAAAATTTATCCGAACAAATTCAAGTAAATCACCAGCACTGCGAATACCAGCTTTGCATAGAATTTTAATGTAGCATCGGTGGTTCAGTGGTAGAATGCTCGCCTTCCACGCGGGCGGCCCGGGCTCGATTCCCGGCCGAAGCATATGAATCGCTGCTTCGTAAACGAGATAGAGACATGATAGAGACTCAGGAGAGAGCACACGCATCCAAGTAAGGCAGATAACAAAGCAACGTAACATACCGTAACGTAACGGTCAGATCTTTTGCCTCGCGACCCCCGGTCGCTCAAACCTAACCTGACGTAAAGAACTAAAGTTCCAAAAAGTTACTGAGGTATTTTTGTTTGCAATAACTCAATGCACCTACTGATTTAGGTTTTATCCTGGCACCCCTTCGTGGTCGGTTGCTTTAGGGGTGCACCTCTGACCTAAATAATTTACTTGCTCACGAAAAATTATAAACTTTTATGGCGATTTTCAGGTAGTTGCTGCTTGTGCTTTAAATTACGATTTTGAAATTCTTGAAAAAGGAGACGAAACTATCGTAGCTGATAAAGGGTTGAATTTAAGTAAAGGGCAGCAAGCTAGGATAAGTTTAGCGAGAGCTGTATATAAGGAGAGCGATATATACCTAATAGACGACGCTTTGACGGCTCTGGACCCTCGAGTACAGGAACAAATATTCCTAAACTGTTTTCGAAAATTTTTGAAAAATAAATGTGTAGTATTAGTGACTCACAATCCAAAACACATCAAACAAGCAGATACATTAATAGTATTGAAAAAAGGGGAGATAGAGCTTGTTCCAAATCAGAAAAATATATCAGAAAAAATGTTAGAAACATTAGAGCACGTAGAGTGGAATGAAGCAGAAAAAGTGACTGAGGAAGATATTGATGAAACTACTAAATTATTAGATGATAAGCCAACAGAGCGGAGAAAGCAAGTATATCACGAAGAAAAGAAATCTGGTACAGTGAATTCTAAAATTTATTTCGAGTATATTAAATTGGGAGGATATTTATTATGTGGCGTACTTCTAGTGACATTTATTACTGAAATTTTTGTGGATAGCGCTTCTCAAAAATTGTTAAGTACTTGGTAAGTTTGTTTATTTTTATAATATTCAATAAAAAATAAAAAAAACTTTTGTTTCATAATGAATAGCTATTATTGCCGTTTCAAGATAACAGTTTTTACAGATTTAACACCTTTTTTCACTCTTAAAATGTTACTATAAGTAAATTGGAATTATCCATAACTCTTAACCGATTGTTTCACTTATATATTATAAATTTTTGTAATCCTCTTGTAGAGGAGAGTCCAACAATGCAAAAAGTTAGAACATCCACATAAGAGGAAAAACACGTCCCCCTTTATATGATTTTTCACATGTTTTCTCATTTTTTCATAAAAGTGACGCATTCAGAATAATGTGGGGTGGATAGTTTTATCATTTAATCTGTATCTGTATCTATTTTAGGCTAAATCAAAAATCAAAATTGACTCAAATTAAGAAAAATATGACAATGAGTTTGTCCAAACAAAATATAACAAACGTCTCGTTTATCGTAATGGATTTATCTAGGCAATATAAAACAAACATTTCATCGGAGTCTTTGAATTCAATAATTTTGGAAATTAATACTTTGGAAAGTTCGGCTTCATACACATTAAACTTATATACAGCCTCCATGGTGATTATTGCTGCCATGGAGTTAGTGAAACAGTACTTTATTTTGAAAATGGGGATGAATGCGTCAATTAATATTCATAATCGTATGGTAGATAAAGTAGTAAAAGCTACGATGGCGTTTTTTGATACCTTTTTTATTGGTAACGTACTTAATAGATTTTCGCAAGATTTAAGTGTTGTTGATGAACATTTACCACGTACAATGGCTGCATTTGTCGGAGTAAGTATTTGTTTGCGTCGTAGTTGACTGTTTTTTCAATTTTTTATTTATTTTAATCCAACAAAAGAATTGATTCGGGAAGTAAAAACATCAAGTCAAGCTTCATTTATCTCTTAATCATTTGCATAAAAATTTTGGATTAGGCTCATTTCACCCTCTAGTTAATTTTCTATATCGTACCGTAGTTCGTTTTTTGTTCATTGAAGGTGAAAACTACCACTTAAAATTTGATTTCGATTGGTTGAATAATAATTGTATTATGCTTTAAGATATTATACTATAATATTTAAACCCTTAAAAATCCCTGTTGGAATGTAAAAATAAAAAATTTTCCCCAAAAAAAAAATTAATTATCATAGTGACTTAATTCAAGAATTCTCTGTTGTTTATAATGTATTGAGTTAATTTTGCAACTTTTCACCCCTTAATAACATTGCAGTTTTTATACAGTAATTTGATAGAAATAAATAGAAAAAACGTGTAATAACATCACAGTATAAGAACGAACCAGTAGTATAACTCTTATAAATTTCATTCATAAATTGCCAGAGCTTTTGATGACCTTGAACGGATCGCTTTACGATTCATTTTACCATAGGCGTAGGTGGCATAAGTTTTAAAATGACTTGAACGTGTTAAATGTTTTTTCTTAGATATTGTAGAACAGTACCTACACTGATGAGTGAATAAAACAATAGTCTTATACCAAATATTTATTGTTTTTTCCATATTACAATTTTCATTTTGTTATGATTTTTAAATTTTTTATTGACAAATAATGTGTAATATAGTCGTACCCTGAAGAAAAGTTGTATTAAATATTTTATTGGAAAATCAACACAAGGATGTACAAACTCTGTT
>CAJUYH010006206.1:0-20833 GCA_910591685.1 Galerucella tenella
AATTCACAATTGGAAATTTGTACAGGGGGACATAATATTTCTTATATATAAATGAGAATTTTCAAAGTACCAGTAAACACATTCACTGGTACACAGACGGGTCATAGACTGGGGAAGGGAGAGGAGCAGGGGTGTATAGTGACATTTATACTTCTCGATCAGTTTAAAATATATTTTGAATTTTGGTGAAATTGTTTTTATGCTATTTATTACTTTTCGACGTCTGAACGGTAAGTAAATCACTTACCGACGTGTTAAACTTAGAAACCAGTAAACACAACCTACCGTCCTGACAACCGATGCTGTAAATAAACAAAAAATATCAATCGCACAAAAAAAATTATGGAAATAATAGTAAATATTTATCCGAACAAATTCAAGTAGATCACCAGCACTGCGAATACCAGCTTTGCATAGAATTTTAATATAGCATCGGTGGTTCAGTGGTAGAATGCTCGCATTCCACGCGGGCGGCCCGGGTTCGAATCCCGGCCGGAGCATATGAATCGCTGCTTCGTAAACGAGAGAGAGATTCAGGAGAGAGCAAACGCACGCAAGCAAGGCACATAACGAAGCAACGTAACATAACGTAACGGTCAGATCTTTTGCGTCGCGACCCCCGGTAGCTCAAACATAACCTGACGTAAAGAACTAAAGTTCCTAAAATGGGTACAAAGCCAACATAGACTTCAGTGGAGAAACACTCCAAAGCAGGTACACAGTAAAACCTTCGTAGGTGACACATGTGTAAAACGGGCCGAAGAACTACAGAATATCAGTAGGAATAAGTTAAGAATTATTACAGGTTATCTAACGGGTCATAACCGGTAAAAGATCACCTGCATAAAATAACTAGCGTCTAGCCGTTCAGGTAGCATTGGACACGAAGATAAACGAAAGTTAGTAGTTGAGGTCGTAGGTTCAAAACCCGGTTAAGACCTGTTTTTTTTTGTTTTCCATTTCTTATTTTCTGATATTTTTATACATGGTTACACTTTGATCAAGCGGGTTTGGTAGAAAATTACTGTGCGTTTATTTCACTGAATTCTGATTGAACCTGTGTTGCATCTAAAAGTGTGACCCTATTTATATAAATACAAACTTTGTTATTGTTAATTGTAATTATTTTTTATTATATATTTCTAAATATTTATCTACTTTTATTCTGTTTTTAGTTTATTGAAATTGTGGTTAAATATTAAATAGTCAAAAGCCTAGCTATGTTTTTGTTTCTGTTATAATTTTTATTTTGAATATTATGCGTTTTTTAACTGACGGTACAAGCTTTGTTTTTGGTTAAATGTTTTTATACAGATATCACAACGGAGAGATGCAGACTGAATGTTTTTTCTACAGCGAAGAGGGGCCAAATCCATCAGATTTTTAACATGAAATTTGCTAACATGTCTTCTTAAACTTGATAAAACACTAAAGCCAGTATCACATTCTTTGCACTTATATTCCATTTAACCGTGAATCCTAATAAATTTAAGTAGTTTTAATAATTTCTATTAAGGGGAATCTATCGGCAGCGATTTGACAAAATATCGAAGTATTTTTGCAAAGAATTTTGAGGTAATGGATGTATTGAAAATTAAGAAAAAAATATATCATGTAGATTAATGTTGAACTTAGAGTTCTCATCGAATAAAAACTTTGAAATGCTAACCAAATTTTGTTGAAAAAAATACGAATCATGAGGTAATTATACATATTAAGCAAAGTTTGAGCCCTTATAAAGAATTAAATATGGATTAAATGGAAAAACTAATTGATAAGAAGTCTAATTTGAAGCTTTATGAATACTATATAAAAATCTCAGAATCCTCAAATTAATTATGACCGTACAATTCCTTATTGAAATTCGGTTGCTACCACTAAAATATCGGATAAAAATCCATCTCTCGCTTTTCTATCCTTCTATGACTGACATTGTCTCTCCGCTTCGGTAGTCGCGTGCCGTTCCATTGTTGATACAACGCTCGCCGGTCTCGGCGGTCTCCCAGTTCAGTACTGACGAAGCTTATAGAGTAGTACGTGAACCAAAATCCGTTTGGACCGCTTGGCTACCTACATGTTTCGGAGCTTTCATATTTCTAATAAAATTTTCGTTATGTGAACTTAAACGTGAGGACGTAGGGAAACAAAAAAATATACAAAGCATAATTGTGCAAGGTCGAATTTGGTAGATGCCCCCCAATATTAGAATCGTTGATAATTACCGTTGAGTGATAACAGCTCAACATAAACAAATAGACTACTAACGCTGCTTGGACGCATGCGCACCTCAACTACTAACTTTCGTTCATCTTCGTGTCCGATGCTACCTGAACGGCTAGACGCTAGTCATAAAATAGGGTTATATAACGGGGATCTCAGCTGCAGACTATGTGGCATGGAGACCGTAACCCATATCTTATCTGACTGTGAGGCACTGGACTCGAGGAGACAAACAATCTTCGGTGAAGCCAATGTGCCACCTGAAGTATATGGACCTATATCGTCTACTCGAAGGTACGGGGACAACTAGATGAGTGGACTAAATGTGGGAGTAGAGTACAATAAGCCAACAGGCTGCAGTGCTTCCGACATCAGAACAGCTTCCAAAACACACAAAAACACATTCACTGCCAGCACCGCCCTAGGGGCGTTCGTTCGATTTCGATAAAAACGCCGAGGCGTTCTTGTATAGTTCTAATAGAACGGCAGAGAAATTTATCCGGTCAGTGTGGATTGGTAAGCCGTGTGAGAAGTTTGTTTTGTTAAGGATCAGTGCAGAACCTGTCGGGCTTGGTTTTAAAAGATCGTATTCGGTGACCTTGCTTAGATGATTTTTATCACAATATGTAAAGTTTTTATGTATATTTGTTTTTTATAATATTGATTCTTACTGAACCATCTTTATTTTTTACCTTTTTAATGTATTTACAACAAAAATATGGCGTTGACCGCCTGAGAGGCGTTGATTGGCACACAGTGATTGTAAATAGGCGGCGCATGGTCAATCGTCACTATGTGCCCTCCCTGGCAGTTAATGTGTTAAGGAAAAACATAATTCTTGATACAGGAAGCTGGAATGCTATGAAACATGAAAAATGAAAATTTGGAAAAATATAGTAATTTAATTCCTGGTGAAAAATAAACAAAAAATAGTTAAAATGTTATTTTTTAAAATTTGAAGTTGAACACCGTTTGAAAGGATTAAAAATAAATTATTCACAAACATTTACATACAATAAAACCATCCAATTAATTAAAACGCACCAAGAAAATATAAAATTGTCACAAAAATAATATACTTACAAGAGAAATTAATCTGTAGACATAAACTTGCTTTTTTTGTCCAAATCTATACACTCTAAAGACACTCTGAGTATCATATGAAGGGTTCCAATGAACTGTCATTATAACTACCCTGTTTGCCGCCGTTAAATTTAAACCCAAACCACCAACTTTTGTGGACATTAACAATAGCCTAAAAATAAATATTATATTATATTACTAGCAATAAATATTGGTATCCAGAGACAATTTGTAAGTAGCTATATCTCTGGAATACTTTCAAAGCTTAAGATTTATGGATGGTAGCTATCGACACAAAAAATGCAAATGCCAAATGCATCATAGTCGCTCGTCGGAACACGGAGCTATTGCCAAATCTCACAATTAATAAACAGCAAATAACGGTCGTTAATGAAATCAACATGCTAAAACTATTATCAAACGTCAATTGAGGAAGCGACCGTAATACTCTCCTAAATATTTATAAAGATTATGTTCGATCTTATTTAGATTATGGTGAACAAAAAGCATTAACCAAACTTGATGTCATCCAACGCACAGCATTACAGTTAGCAACAGGAGCATTTTACACGAGTCCAATAGAAGGTATTCTTGTAGTCAGGAGAAATGCCACTAAACCTACGCAGAGGACTACTTAGCTTACAATACTCAAAAAACTATAATCAATTGAGAATCAAACCACAATAATGTTTTTTATTTTTTATTTCGACGTTTCGGTAGCGTTCCAGCTACCGTTGTCAAGATTAACTAGTAATAAAATAATTTTTGGTCCCTATCTGACACAACGAAAAAAATATGACAACTAGACAATCAATAATGTTTTGAAGTTTAAGACTACAAAACTTTGTTGTCAAATTTTATTAGGGTCCATTCATAGTAGATCACATCTCTGGTAAAATGTGAATAAAATATTTCATTTTATGACATTCTAACGATATGATAGTCTACTAGAAATGGAATCCAGTGAAGTGCACGTTCCAGGAACGGTTTTTATTGGGATAGCGCTTTTTTTCGCTTATTTTGGAAATGTTGTTAATAAAATGCGTTTGTTTGTTGTTACTTTTTTGTGTATGATTATTTTTAATTTCAATATATGTATGACTCAGTTTGGTGATTTTGTGTATTGATTAACAACTATTCCAATGATAAATCATAAGAAATCCTGGATAAAAACTTATGATGCTATCCTGATAACGCAGGTGATAGATTATTGGAAATTTCTCTTTCTAATAATCAATTATCTGCGTTATCAGAATAGTATCATAAGTTTTTATCCAGGTTTTCTTATAATTTATCATTGGAATAGTTGTTAATCGATACACACTTCAATACACAAAATCACCAAACTGAGTTATACATGTTTTGAAAACAAAAATAATCATACACAAAAAAGTAACAACAAACGCGTTTTATTAACATTTCCAAAATAAGAGGAAAAAAGCGCTATCCCAATAAAAATCCGTTCCTGGAACGTGCACTTCACTGGATTCCATTTCTAGTAGACTATCATATCTTTGGAATGTCATAAAATAAAATATTTTATTTTACATTTTACTAGAGATGTGATCTACTATGAATGGACCTTAATAAAATTTGACAACAAAGTTTTGTAGTCTTAAACTTCAAAATATTATTGTCTAGTTGTCATATTTTTTTCGTTGTGTCAGATAGGGACCAAAAATTATTTTATTAATTTTATTACTAGTTAATCTTGACAACGGTAGCTGGAACGCTACCGAAACATCGAAATAAAAAATAAAAAACATGATTGTGGTTTAATTCCCAAAAAAATAAGAGAAAAAATAATAAATAATGCCACAAGGAACTGACAGAAGATAATCAATTGAATCTCACCAAGCAAAAAACGTTACTTTCGTCAGCAAATTCCAATCCCTCTTCATTACCCACTACCCAATTACACCCCGCAATTCTATGAACGAATCAATATAACATGTCAAAAATACAGCAATCGTTTATCCACCAATTTAAATTGTTCGAATGGGGCCTCGCCACCCTTGCCTCTCCAAATACTGAGATGTAATACTTAGTGTAATAACTAGTTGGGATTTCCTGAGGTTGTTTCTATCTCTACACAGAATTTCATTAAATACTTCCTTTTTGCCTCTCTGATTTGTTTGTTCAAGTGCTCAGTATCAGTGTGGCAAGCTCCTTACTCCCCCATGTTATTTGTTCCTGGAGAATTGGATTACCTCGAGGCAGTAGTAGATAGTTGAGGAGAGTCATCTAGTCCGACAGACAAGCAGCACTTAAGGCGATACGCTCACATAGGATAACATAAAATCTGGTGTGGGAGTGTCGGAAGGCCCTAAACAGACTAGGCAGTCATAATAGAGTGATCCTAGCCTAGGTACCAGGCCACCAAGGAATAAAAGGCAATGAAAAGGCTGATGAATTAGCCAAGCAGGGAGCAACGGAGGTCATGATAGGGCCAGAACATTCCTGTGGAATTGCTAAATGCATAAGTAAAGAGAGAGCATCCACAAATGGATAAACAACCAGGCGTTGCGCTGGTGGTATGAAACCCCAGGACAAAGACACGTAAAATTATTCCTTAAAAGTCCTTCCACAAAACTGTCACACGATCTACTATGTCAAAGTCGAGAAACGGGACTGGACATTGTAGACTGAGGAAACATATGCACACAATTGGCCTAGCAGATGACAGCCTATGCAGGTTCTGCCAGGAAGAAGACGAAACTGCGGAGCACATACTCTGTGAGTGCGAAGGCCTAGCAAGGGTGCGATTTCACTTACTCGGAGAAGAAAAAACCGAGGGCAGAGAGCTACGCAAAGGAGGCGGTATCCCGGCTATTAAGTCTAATAAAAAGAATAAAGATAGACAGTAGATCTGCAAAGGTCGCATTGGGACAGGACATAAAGCCACTCCAATTCTAATCTAATCACTGCAAGTATAGGAAAAACAATGTGTGTTGGGTGAGAGATAGACAGAAAAAGAGATATCTATCAAATATCAATTGTCAAAAGTCAGTTCTATAGCATCACGAGGTTGTTTGGGGACAAGGACACTGTTTTTAAATACTTTTTGACAGTAGATGTTCAAGGTCATTCCTGCATTTCATCCAGTCCCCGTTAAGTTTTTCGGTTTTTTAATCCTTATAGATGTACCTATGACACATGACTTGGCTGAGAGAGTATTAGTAGACGGTAAGGTTATGTCAATTATTTCAATTATAACATTTGAGTGAAGTCACTGTTATTTTGGAAATGTGGAAAGTCTTCATAAACTCAGTCTGCCACATTCGAAGCATGCTTCAATAAATGGTTTAAAAAGTATACTCAGCATCGAATCTTAGTTTTGCCGTTATAAACAAAAAAAAATTTCATATTGAGGATATGTCTTTGGATAATGTATCTCCTTTTATCAATTATAAGCATAAATGCAGTGATACACTCATGGCTATTCAAGAATCACCTCTCTTTTTGGAGTAGCTGCAAGAAATGACAAAAATCGTTATATAACTTACCTAAAATTATCATTTTTTACATCATTAAAATTATCACAGATAGTTGTACGATAATCAGGAGAAACAGTACCGTCCATACGATCATAATCTTTCTTTTTCTTCCACGAGCGACACTCCTTTGTACCATTTGTCTTTAAAAAATGCTCTATCAAATCAAGTTCGGCTATTTTTTGAGAAAAAACCAACCTGGAAAAAAAATTGAATTTAATAATTTTGCTTCAATTCTGTCATATTCATTACAATTATATATAAAGTGTCTACGACTAATTCGTCAAGGATTTACTCCTGTACCTGTAGGAATTTGAAGGGTGCGTGACCCCACAGCACTTAGGCCACAATTAGTCCATTGTGCATCCTTCTGAGGTTCGGACTTCCTTCTAGCTCGTCATCCAGCCTACTTGTTTGAAGTAGGCGATAACGTCGCCGGAAGTAAGCTCCCTCATGCTGGCTTGTGTTAGCCTGTACTCATTGAATACAGAAAACCTAAATTGAGAGAGTGTCGGACATTCACAAAGAATGTGTTCGACAGTCTCATCTTCCTGTTCACATCCTCTACAAGGTGAAGTGTCAGACAGACCCAGTCTGTCATAGTCACGTATTTTTTGGCTACCTTGCTGCAGCAGCAGTTCCTTGGCAAGCCTGCAAACCTATGCACGTCCCATCTACCTTTAAAATTTTCAAGGGAGTGTTCCTTTAATAGGTCAATAGCTGACGCCGACAGACCAATGAAAGTGCCAGGACCCAAAAGTTTTTGGGAGGCTGCTTTCCTGGCTAGTGAGTCGGCAATGTGCCTTTCGATTTACTGTGGCCCTTGAAGGATTTACTATTAAAAGATATTACTTTTTTAATGAAATAACTGTTTCTAAAGAATTCCACTTCAACGAAAAGTTATTTTGATTATTTTTTAAACGATCCTGTCAGCCAATCGTGATGAGAAAAAAATTCATATCAATCAATGGCATCAAAATTACACTGATAATTTGCTAGTAGCAAACATTATGTCAACATTACACTGATAACAGACCATGGGCTATTTTCACGTTGCTATGGACACATTGATTTATTTCGATTTTGAAGTTTCAAATATTTAATATTTCGAAATGTCACGATTTGTTATTGTCCTGAATTTTTTCTATAATAAGTGAAAAATTTTCTATCCAAATAACCCTCGGACATTGATAAATGCTCAAAAATATTATGACAACTTTCTCAAGCTTGTGGCTTGAAGGTAACAGACCTCCGCATACGGCGTCGGTCTGTTTCCAAGCAACAAACTTTCGAAATCTGTCATAAGATAAAAATTTTTCGAACAATTATCAATGTCCTTGGCTTATTACTACTGATAATTATTTCGATATTTGAAATTTCATCGACAGAATGACAGAAGTGGGATTCTTTAAAAAGTTAGTTTCGTTTAAAGAAATAATGTGAGTAGATTCCAAAAACTGAGGGTCCACACAGTAAATTCAACCTAGAAGATATATTTACATGGGACATATAGCTACTGTATGTTATTTCGAAATCACTTTATTGTGGAAAAATCTCTTGAATACGGCCATGGTGCGATTGCGCACGGCTGGTGTAAACCCCGAAGTATGAGTGGTAAGCCTATGGCAAGAGGCGCTTACTGAGCTGCCTCTGCTGCAAGATACCAATGATGCAATTGAACCCAGGTTTGTGTTTAATAAACCCTACAAAATACAAATAAGACAGAACACGAAGTCAGATGCTGCAAATGCAATACGCATATATACAGATGGCTCAAAAACGAAAGAAGGCTCAGGATATGGAGTTTACTTCAGAGCACTAAGCCTGATGATTAAGTGGGGAATGGGAAACAATACCAGCGTGGCTCAAACAAAACTAACAGGTATCTCAATTGCCACAAAAGAACTAACCAGAACAATCTGCACTGATACTAGACTAGATTATTAGCCTTGAACAGACAATGTGTTATATCGGGGCTAGTACTAGAGTGTCACCAAGATTTAGCTGACGCTTCGGCATATAACAATATTATCCAGAGGTGGGTTAAAGGGCACGACAGGTGTAAAGGTAATCGCATAGCCGATTCTTTAGCCAGGGAAGCGGCTGGACCAAAAATTTTAGGACCCAGTGACACCTACGGCCTAACGACTTCGACAATTGCGGAACTAGCCAAACGTTACACCCATGCTCAATCCCTTAAGAGATGGGATGGAATCAAAGGATGCAGTCTTGTCAGGATCACCCTGGGAAGCTGGCCACTGTCAACTAAGGAAACACCTCCATACTATGGGGCTAGTGGACACACCTCTATGCAGGATGTGTGAACAGGAAGATGAAACTGTCAGGCACGTCTTATGCGAGTGTCCGAGTTATCGTCAATGAGAGAGTGTGTGTTCGGTGAGTCTTGTCCTACACCTGCCGATATAAAGGAGATGTCTCCTAGTGACCTTTCCACCTTCCTGGGGTTGACAGGATGAACGATGACCTAGGAGGACAACTGGGTCACATGTGGCCTAAGTGCTGTGAGCCTACACTCACCCTCCCTACTTTACAGGTACAGATCCCTTAAATATTAACATCAATTCCTAACATTGAATTTTTTGATAGAATCCTGTATATATTTTTAGTGTTGAATACATACAATCAAAATTTGGCATTTTAATGTTAACCTATCCTAGGAATATAGATACATTGATATTAAGAAACAAGTATTATGTAAGACCAACAAGAAATATTTGACAGTTTCAATAAAGTAAATAGGCAAAGCTGTTGATGTCTTTTGAGTGAAGCAATGAAGCATACAAGTTTAGTAATTTTTGACAAAAGTTCTAGTGGAAAATGGATCATATTAAAGACATACTACTGTATAGATATACAATCCCGGCGTAACCAGACTTTGCATATTATCCTACCCTACCAAATACACTTGTTTCTTTTTAACACATTTTCCTTTACATCCCAAGTTAAACTTTTTGCTACCAGATTTCCCCTCTTCGTACTGAATAGCCGATATTTGAAGTCAGCTCCAGGATTCACATAATTTTAATCAGCAGCTTTAGGTAGTAAAACTGATTGCACCACATATCAGGAACTTTTAAAATAATATTGCAAAAGTGCATATTATATTTAATTAATTGAGGCCCGGTTTATCAATAGCCAATATTATCTATCAGTTAAGTATCCGTCGGATAAAAGTAACTAGCAGATAAAGTTGCAGTTTGTTTGGAAGCGGTTTATCAACTCGTTGTTATTCTCTAGTTTGTTAACTGACAGATAATGAAAGTTGGCAATGCTGACGAATGAATGTAAGCAATCTCATTGGTTGTTAAAAGAACAAGGTCGTGTCACATCAATTGATATTTTTGTTAGGTTATTGGTGAATGTTTATCCAAAGGTTTATGTGTTTATTTTTCTTTCTTGAAGAGTTTTTGGTTGTTGATAAATATTAATTTTCTGAATGATTATATTCTGGATAGCGACGAAGACGAGGGTATTGTGCAAGTTCTTGAGTACGAAAGAAGGCCTTATACAGTTAGGGAAAGAGTGGACAACTTCCAGTTTGCCACATCCGTTTTTTTTTTATTTTCTACTATAGGCCAGACGATAGGGGTAACAACTACAAGTAATTAGCAATACGGCTGTTTTTTTTTTCATAAGTACCTTAAAGTATGTAGATTAATATACAAAAAAGTTTTCCAATCTATCGATTTCCCAAATTAAAAAAAAAATCTAAATATTTTTTTTTTCGAAATTTTTCAATATTTCGGGCTTGGGGGAAGGTAATGGAAAATAAAAAATACCACCGTGTAGGGGGAGTGTTTTGCAACAAAAAAGGTTCCTTGCGTTTCTTCCATTCGAGCAATGGTTTGTCCGGAAAAAATTCGGTAAACTAAGTATGTGTTCCGCATCCGCGCGACTCTATTTTCTGAAGCGCGGCGGAGTACATTATAAACTATTGTACAGTTATAATGTAGATATAAATAATTGTAATACGGCGTTTTGAAGAGGAAAGTGTCGGCTTTAAAATGACATTTTTTTGTCATAGCACTTAATCATTTTTAGCAAATTACTGATATATAATATAAATATTATATTCTAATAAAAAACCAAGTACCTATCTCAATAAAAAATATATTATATAATAAGGTGACATTGAAACAATTTTTCGAAGAATTGAAAATGTTATTTAGGAGGTCTGTTCCATAGATAAAATTTACGGATAATTAATTTTTCCTAATTACGAAATACGGCACTTTTCATTATTTTGTAAATTTTAGGAATCTTGAGTTTACAAAAAAATATATATATTAAATACTGTAACTTTGATGAAACTAGAGTCATTTTAATGGGGTTTGCGTAGAAATGTTGGGGAAAAGATCAAGAATATATAATTACAATGTTAATTAGTTCACATACATTTTTGGATTCAATGATTTTTTGTATCTTAAGCGAAAATAGCAATTTTTATAGATTCGGGTAGGAATCTTCTTTATTTTTTCAAAATAAAATTTAATACTCCTGTAATATAAAGATTAATATTTAACGAACAAAATGTATATAGTTAAAAGGTATAAAAGATTATTAATATATAATTTTAAGATGTGATTTTTTGTATATCTTTTTCCAATAAAAATATGTGAAAATTAATTTATTACCTTTTTTTTATTATTTACAACCTCAACTCGTACCAAAGATTGAAAAAAAATTCTGATTGAATGTTTATATTTTTTTCCGCCGTGCAGCAGGGTCGCGCGGATGCGGATAACATACTTAGTTTACCGAATTTTTTCCAGAAAAACCATTGATCAGGCGAAAGAAACGCAAGAGACCTTTTTTATTGCAAAACACTTCCCTCACACGGTGCTATTTGTTATTCTTCTTCGCCCTTCTCCAAGCGTGAAATATTAAAGAATTTCAAAAAAGTGTTTTATTTTCTTTTTCTAATTTGGGAAATAATTGGGAAATAGACTGGTAAACTTTTTTTATATTAATCTACACACTTCAAGGTACCTACTTATGGAAAAAAATCAGCCGTATTGCTAATTACTTGTACTTTTGGTATAAAATGACCCGTACCGACTGGTCTACTACATTTCTATGTTAATTTGCAATTTTTAGAAGCAAATTTCTCTCCTCTGCTGTGAAATTGCATCCTCTCTCTTTAGTAGTACTAGTACTTTCCATTTTTTACTTTGCTCGAAACCCAGGTAAATTTGACGCAACACCACAACGAAATCAAAACAAAAAAGTAAGGTTATGTAATAGACCTTAAACTCCTGGGCTAAGTTATTTTTGTGTCCGAGAACTCTTGAGCGTCTTCTTCTTGTGTACTCCCCCACAGTCCGAGAACTCCTTAGAGCGACGCTCAAATTACACCAGTCCCGACTCGGTTAGAAATCGCACCTGTCATTTTGGTTTGAATATTATGAATGTTTATTGAATTTTTAATTTAAAAATAAATTAATTTCCCTCTCCTATTCAAATTTAAAATATCATTAAGCTTATTTGTGATAGATTGGCGTGCCTAAAGGGTTTTTAAAATTTTTCTGTTTAACTCTTGGCGCCAGATTCATTAATGTTAGACCTAGGCTAGTTATAAATATTCTAAAATTAATCTGAAACTCCTTAAAAGTACTTATAGCTGGGAATAACTCCTTCAAAGCAATCTTTACACCTTGGATGTGTTCTTTTCTTCGTTTGCAACTTTCACTCAATTTGGGATATTAAAGAGATTTCCATTTCATTATCCGACTCGCTTTCTGAGTCGGAATGTACCTATCCCTTCAAGCAACTGCTTTCCCAATGTAAGCGCAATCAATGCGACACGTTTTTTATCCATATTATCTACTCTACATTTAAAATCGAAAAACTTAAAAGTTGAACAATAACATTTAAAAAAGTATGGTTATAGTTAACAACCACGAGAAGGTAAATCCGTTCGAGAACTCATTCGATGGAGCGTCGCACTACGATCGCCCTTTGCCCCCACCAATCAAGTGCAAAATTTCAATCAGTGTGACGTTCTCGAACTCACCCCAGATATTGACCTATCCACCAGTTGAAACTGACAGATGAATATTTGACATTTCATCTGCCGGATAAAGTTATCCTGTTGTTGATAAACCGACCTTTCCAAAATAACTGGTAGTTAAGGCCTGATTAAAATCACGAAATAAACATAAGCTTGGTTTGATTTGTTTGAGAATAGTATTTTTTTTATATTATCAAATTTTCATGTTAAATTACTTAGGCCCGGTCTTTCCAAGTACGAATAAAATGGCCAATAACTAACTGGAAAATAAATTTATTAGGAAGTCTTATTCACCAAATAAAGTGTGAATGTCTTTCAAACTGACTTTAACCATTGATTTATTATTCGGTGAATTAACATGACAAAAATAATTATTTCAACGTTGGCTGCAATGAAATTACCTAACCTCATAATATGTGTAGAGAATAGTATATTAAAGTATAAGTGGATATTAAGGTCTTTAAAACACGCGCGAGTGCTCGAAATAGAGCAAGTGTTTTAAAGACCAGTTATCCACGAATACTTTAAGCTATTTTTTTTATTGGTGCACTTTGAAATTATAAATACTGGTCTATAACTACTACAACAACAAGAAATGGAAATCATAGATGGAAATGAGAACTAAATGTCAAATGGTTGAATTCGTGATGTATATCAGTATATGATGTATACCTTGCGTTGTAATGGAAATGAGAAAAACATAAACTAATTTGTATTTTGATGGAAGTTCAACCTTAGTGAGTTCTGTGAATGTCAACATTATTAATTTAAATACCATTTCCTGAGATTTGAAAAATCGAAATATTAATATTTCAAACAATACCAACGGCACTTTCCATTTTAATTTATAAATTTGACATTGTTAAATATTGTTCGAACACGGTAACTTTAAAACACGCGCGTTCTATAAAGTTCGATTTTAAACACGCTGAGGCATGCTTTAAATAGGTAAAATGGTTCACCAATAAAAAAGATAGTTTCATGCACAATGTGTATATAATAGGAAATGATAAACAATTGTTGTGTCGCGGACGCCTTGTAAAGTGCAAAATTGATTTTAGGTTAGATGTCACCTGCTTGACAGCACTGAAATCAGGATTTCATGTAAATATTTAAATAATTGCTGAAATTGTGTATCACCAACGAAAGTAATTTTACAGAATGAACCAAAATAATAACAGCAATTATAAAAAAGCGAGAAAATATAAAACCCTAATTTAATTAACCGATCTGTATATACGATGTTGTAGTTGGGGTGGTCCTATCTCCTCCAATAAATAAATCACAGTTTTTTTAGATAATTGAAAACGGCGTAAGAATTCTTCATCATCCCATCTTTCAATGTGGTCAATAAGTTTTCTAACGGTATATGGGTGACGTTCTGGGTTTACAAAATCTACAATTTCTTGTATCTCTTGATCTTCGAGTTCCACGAAATCATTAAAAATATCCATTTAAGAAAAATGTGACAGTTTTTATTTAAACTAGGTTAGAATCGCCAACACTTTAAAAAGAGAAAAACTCAATTCATATAGTTAATCGGCATCAGTCGGTTGTTATTCACAACCCGAACAATTTTATTCCGAACTTATACCTCCTAATAACTCAACTGTAGAATAATACTTATATATTCTGAGAATATAAATTATCCAATAATGGAAAGACGAATCTAGTGCTTATTTGATGAATATATATTGTTCACAACTTTATTCAGACTTGGAAAGACGGGGCCTTATTCTATTTAGCTAAAAGTGCCATTTTGATTTACTTTCATAATCTTTATTTATCATGATCAATACTTACAGCTTATCGCCGACATCTTCGCACTCCTCTATAATCGCTTTCAATACCAATAATTTATGACCATACTCTATTTTATCACCCGCATCTGTGGGCATCTTGTCTTTCCACCAATTTCCCAAGTTAGGTAGCGGTTCGTCATCTTCACATATCACATCCTGCTCTTTCACCTTTTTATTTTTCGAGCTTTCCATCAAAGCTAATAAATGGGGATGTGTACAAAGATATTGAAACATATGGAAATCGGCGAGGAATCTTTTGTTAACATTTTTCTCTACAGTATGTCTCACTGAATTGGAATATTGATTATAAAGATCTGCTTGCACTCGGTGAAGTTGGATGAAGACTGCGTGGTCCAGCATTTTGGGAAGATATATTTCAAGCTCTGTATCTTCAACTCGCTGTAAAATATCAATTAAATAAATTCCAAATATGTTTATCGTGAACTATTAAGCCGCGTCCACATTATGTCGAATGTTGTCGATCGACAATGCCGATCCAGTGTGAATGTCGATCCATGTCGGGTCGAATCAAATGCAGCCCGAACCAAGTCGGTACGAATAAAAGGAAGTCGAATCAACATAACTAGTTTGGTCGTGTCGAGGCATGTTGTTCAACATTTCCTAAACGTAGTCATTTTGGTTCGGTTTTGTGTGTGTGTGTGTTGTATCTCAGTATTAATTAGAATGAAGAGCAATGATATTTTTTCCTACCATTGACGAGGATGGGTCGTATACAAAATCTTCGAAGGTGACGAAAACGCTGTTGCTGGTTTACTACAGCTCAGGGACATATAAAAGAGGGGGTTTTGGGGGTTCAAACCCTACCCATAGAAAATACAATATAATGCCGCAATATGAGTATTCATCAGGACGTGGCAATAGAAATAGATTCCTCAACAATTGTGGATAATTTAGCTGAAGAGGTTAAATTTACCTTTGTGAGATTGATTTTCTGTTTTAATAAAAGCTTCAATTTTCAATTTATCACTTTTTAAAATAGGTGCTCCCAAATTAATATACAGGTAACATCTCGGCTGGTATGGGAATGCGGCGAAAAGCTTAGAAGACTGACGACTCGGAACAGCGTAACACTGGAATGGGTCCCAGGTCACAAAGGAATCGCTGGCAATGAAAAAGCTGACGAAATTGCAAGAGCAGGATCGTGAACACTGATGAACGGATCCGAACCATCTGTGGGCATCCCCAGATGCTCCACTAGGTCATGGATAAAAGGGTGGGTAAAAGAACAATCTATAAAACTCTGGAAGAATACGCCCAGGCAAACACATGGGAAGAAATTTATAAAAGAACCATCAGAAAAAGTAGCAAAATAACTGCTCTCTTACGGGACACTTTCCTACAAAGAAGCACCTGAACAAAATAGGGCTGTATAAAGGAGACCTCGCAAACAGGAGATGCAAACAGCTCTGCACATATTATGCAACTGTGAGACGCTGGACCACGGGAGGCAAAAACTAAATGGAAGACCCCAAATGACTCCAGAAGATTTCTACAACCAACCAGTAAAGAACCTGTATGAGCTAATACAGGGAACGGATTGGCTGAATAGGCTGTAGTCAGAATTTTAGAAGAATCCACAATTAGCCCAAGAGGCTGAGGTGGTGCCGGCGAAGGGACGGCTCCTTTAAAAAATATATATACATGGTTATAACAATTTCAGCAGAAGGGGGCAAAACGAAAAACGATTTTTAAAAATACTTTTAGATGTAGCCAAGTCAAACAAATAATTAAAAAAAAACTTAACATTATTTCTTGAACTTGAAAAATTGCTTTAGGTCGTGGCACACGATATTTTTGCCTTAGGCGGCGCCTTCAATAAAGCTTTCCTCTTCTAAGCATATCAGATGATAAAAACCAAAACCCTCCCCATGTAAAAGCAGCAGCTGCTGCCATTACATCATCTTCTGCATCACTCATCATTAAAAATTTTAATCAAGCAAAACCAGTTCAAAATATTTCCAGTTTTGATAATGGCGCGGCGATGTGTAGGTCAACACGTCCACATTATACCGACAATGTGGACGAATTGAAACTCGAAAGTGTCGAATGAGATTTGCCGATCGACCTTGTCGATCGGCATAATGTGGACGCAGCTTAAGGTTTATGTTGCTCGTTGAGCACTTTTTTTGATTGAAGAAAAATCATGGATTTCGCATCATCGTCACGCTACATGTGTATACCGTGAATAAATGTATGTCAATTTATTATAGTCTATTTTTATGGATGAGAGAATATTAAAATAATAAAGCAATCGTAATCCATATGCCTATCAATTCTTTTAGTAGACAGTTAAAATGGTTTTCAAAGTTATTACTCGGGTATTTTCGTCGTATGAAATAACATTCATAAACATATAGTACAGTTATATTTTCACCAAATCAACCTGCTTACAACTTCTAACAGCAAACAAGTTAGTCCAGTAAATGAAGGGACAAAGCTTCTGAAAAGTCCCTGAAGACTCCACTTTGGGCTCGATTTGTAGGTTACGGCAGGTGTTTTTAAACGAGAAGAAACTTAACGCGATTGAGTTTACGGAAGGGGGAAAATGGCTACCTAAACCCTGAAAAGCGGGTTTCTCGCTAATATCTGGCTCAATATGCGAATTAGAGAATTTTTCTTCCAATAAAAAATTAAGATCGTCTTATTATCTACAGAAATGCCCTATCATTTTTTTTTTCGAAAATTTGATAGTTATCGAGATAATAAGCTGCTGATGCTATGCCTGTTGGAATGCTGCTGTCTATGCATTAACTTGTAAGCGGGCAGACGAATTGTTCCATAACTCGGCAAAAAATTGACATTTTCCGATGATTCAAAGTTCATCTCAATGGGAAGACTCGTAACTATCATTTCATATGACTTGTAGCTGGTTCGTACTTGACAAAAATATTTTAAAAAGAAAGAAGAATTGCTATGCCGGTGTAAAAAAGCATCATAAAACCAACTAGTTTTAAATTCTGGTATAACTTTATTCCCAGAATAACTATACCTAGTATAAATATCTCTTGTAAAACCGGCCCTAAGAGAGACAGAGTAATAGTGCCCTGTCTACTCGGCTGCTATTGGTGATAACATTTTGACAAACGCCAATTGCATCGAACCTTATCTGATGTCAAGACTTTCAGTAGCGTAGCGACACACAGTTATTGTTTCTGCTTTGTACAATAAAGTGTAACAGAAAGCGTATCCTCAGAACTTGCACGGCACTGTTTTTACAGTTATCGGATGGGCGGCGTCAATAGCTCCGTAGAAAGCATTTAGGACATCGAGTTAGCTGGCGAATACTGTATCTGTATATGTAGAATATAATATAGGGTGTGTTTAGGCACACATCACTTAGGCCACATGTCACCCGTTGTATAATTTGGCAAGTTTATCTGAAGCCGTGAAAGGAATGCAGTCGAAATCATTCGATATTGCCACGTTTAACTATGAAAAAGCTAAAGTGCTAAGTATGTAGTGATAATAATTAGAAAAGGGACTTTTTATTATCAACAATATTCCTTTGTATTTTCAATTTTACTTGGTAAAATAGGTACCGTACGCCATTTGTACGTTTATAACAGATATGCGCCGTGTCTCCTCGCCTCTTACCGATGCCCCATAGGTTCAGATAAACATTGTCCTCCTACGTCATAGTCCATCCTGTCATTCCCAGAAAGGTGGACAGGTCACTAGGAGACATCTTTATATCGGCAGGTGTAGGCCAAGACTCACCGAACACACACTCTCTCATTGACGATAACTCGGACACTCGCATAAGACGTGCCTGACAGTTTCATCTTCCTGTTCACACATCCTGCATGGAGATGTGTTCACTAGCGATAATCCATCGTTACAAATGTTTGAAAGTGTTTTTTGTGGAATAGTAATTTGAAATAATATGGATCAGGATGGTAGGTAGCTTCTTGTTAATTCAAATAGTCCAGTCTACAAGTTGAAAACCGTGAAAAATAGAGATAAAGCTCCTAAAAATATGAGCAATAGCTCATTGGACTCGGAATGTCCTCTAGAAAAATGTGTTTCGAAAATTTTACTGCACGTAAAAAATTGCAATTGTTATTAACAAAATAAGATGAAAAAAAAGGGGTATTTAGGTTTTTGTTAATAACTCGGAAACTACTAATATATAAGATATTTGGAAAAAAGGTCCTTAAAGAAAAGGAAATTTCCGAAAAAAAAATGTTCTGGCTCCCGGAACTCTACCTCTATTATTAATAGTTTTAATTTAACGCTGAAAATAGGGCTCCGCGCTGCGATTACGGTATGGGTGCTCTGCCGCTAAACACGGCGTACCACAGAAAATTATTTTTTTATAGTAACAAATATGAATTTAAAAATTTATAGTTATTTACGTAATTAGTGGGATATGGACATTATTATCGCACGCTTGTGAAGTTTGCACGACGAGGCCGTAGGCCGAGGCGTGTAATCACATAAGTGCGTTAATAATTCCTATCACACGTGTTACGTACAAAATTTTATCTACAACTGTTTATTAGTATTATTAACAGTACCTATAATATAAAATTTGAAAAAAATTTCAATCCAACGTATTTTTAATAATATTGACTGCAAACATAAGGTACTGTGTATCATATTTTATGACCATAGCAACAAAGACAAACAAGGCGGTGAAAAAAAAATAAATTAGTTATGTCATCAAATTTTCAAAGATGAATGAACAAAAATCTATAAAAATGAGTTCAAGCGAAGAAAATCTGCTTTCGGAAATTAAAAATGCAGCTTCCAGTGTTATTTTAAATATTTAATTCTGGTATTAATATGTTTCTAGATTCTTATTACCGCACTAGTGCGGTAATATACGTTATTATGACATTAAAAATAGTGTCAAATCGTACCCGTTACATGACAGTTGTAGATAAAATAAATTATGGTATCATCCAGATACTTGAAAGAATTTATGCCCGTTGGAAAAAAAATTTTAAATCAATTTTTCAAAAAGTTATGCAATTGTTGATTAACGAATTTTTTCCTATCTCCGTTTACATAAATGACGACATAAAAGTTTAAATAATAAATCTAGAAATATTTGGCTTTGTCTAGCTCTTCTTATATATATAATTAACAAGATACCGCGATAAAAATTTATTAAAGTTTATTATTTTGTTTTTAATAATTTTTTAAAGTTAACAAAAAATGAAAAGTCCAAGAAATGTTATTGAAAAAATTTTTTCAAACAAATATTGCTGTTTTCGTATCCAACAATGGCAGTAAGTATCATTGGAAAATTTTTTTTTACATCATTTGTTAAGAAATTATTTATAATCAAATAGGAAAGTTTAATATTTAAAGAAATAATATTTTTTAACCATTATGTTGTCTTGGAATAATAATAATAATAATAATAATAAATTTTTTTATTGTTTATAACAGTTTTTTTTATATGTAGATTGTTTAAATAATTAGTTAAGGAATGGTTTTCTCTTTAAAAATCACAATTTCTTCATAGGTGAATGAAAAAAAAAATTTTATCAATAATTTCATTTTTTGTCAACTCAACAATTTGTTATAAACAAATTCTAACTAGGTACCGTTATATTTTTTTTCTTGAGCTAAAAAAATAACAAAAACAGCAATATATTATATCAAAATACTTAAAAAAATGTTTTCCTATTTTTTATAACCCTTTTAAATATTACACGATACCAAAATAGAAAAAAATTTGTATTTTGATATATATTGCTGTTTTTGTTATTTTTTTTAGCTCAAGAAAAAAAATATAACGGTAGTTAGAATTTGTTTATAACAAATTGTTGAGTAATCACACAATGAAATTATTGATAAAATTTTTTTTTTCCATTTACCTATGAAGAAATGCCAATTATGATTTTTAAATAGAAAACCATTCCTTAACTAATTATTTAAACAACCGAAATATAAAAAAACGGTTATAAGCAATAAAAAAATTTATTTAAGAAAAAAAATATTTATTAAAAATTATTATTATTCCAAGACAACATAATGCTAAAAAAAATGTCTTCAAATATTAAACTTGTCTATTTGTTTATAAACAATTTCTTAACAAATGATATGAAAAATTTTTTTCCAATGATACTTAATGTCATTGTTGGATACGAAAACAGCAATAATATAACATTTGTTTTAGGATTCGAGTGTGAACCGTTGTGAAGAGTAGACGAGTTGACGCATAGATCAGA
>CAJUYH010006207.1:0-20833 GCA_910591685.1 Galerucella tenella
CCGTTTTTTATTATTTATTCAATAATTTTAATTCTTTAATTTGTATAATGTGTTTTATAATTTTAATTCTTGAATTTCCATTATGATTCTAATAATAATAATACACGTATTTCTATTATGAAAAACATAATAGAAATTGCCGATTTAAAACTATGAAAAACATAATAAAAATTCAGGAATTAAAATTATTGAAAACATAATAGAAATTCAATATACATTATGTATTGAGGTTGCCTATTCTGCAGTAATGCATTTACTAACCGATTTCAGGTACTTGCATTAGATTAGTATGGAAACCTCAATACATAATGGAAATTGAATTTCTATTATGTTTTTCAGAATTTTAATTCTTGAATTTCTATTATGTTTTTCATAAATTTAAATCGGTAATTTCTATTATGTTTTTCATAATGGAAATTCGTGTATTATTATTATGGAAAACATAATAGAAATTCAACAATTAAAATTATTGAAAACATAATAGAAATTAAAGAAAAAAAATTATGAAAAACATAATACAAATCCGTTTTTTATTATTTATTCAATAATTTTCATTCTTGAATTTGTATAATGTTTTTCATAATTTTAATTCTTGAATTTCAATTATGAATCCAATAATAATAATACACGTTTTTCCATTATGAAAAACATAATAGAAATTGCCGATTTAAAACTATGAAAAACATAATAAAAATTCAGAAATTAAAATTATTAAAAACAATAGAAATTCAATTTACATTATGTATTGAGGTTGCCTATTCTGCAGTAATGCATCTACTATCCGATTTCAGGTACTTGCATTAGATTAGTATAGGAAACCTCAATACATAATGGAAATTGAATTTCCTTTATGTTTTTCATAATTTTAATTATGTATTTCATAATCTTAAATCGGCAATTTATATTATGTTTTTCATAATGGAAGTTTCTGTATTATTATTATGGAAAACATAATTTTAATTCATTAACAGAATAATTAGGGAATAAACATTTTTGAAAGAAGAGATATTTTTGTTTTTGCTTTTAAAACGATGCTATTGAATACCAAAACGGCACGCCATAGAAGAACAAGGGGAACGCTTCCATAAAGATATAATTTGAGAAACGTTACCAAGGCTAGTATCATGAAGTCTCTATGGCTAGTATACTGAAAACATGATGAGGGACTATATTTGGCGGTTAATAAAGAAACTTTCACTGAACATGACAGTAAGAGTAAAACTGTTAATTTTTTAACATTTGGACTCTATTTTGAAATTTCTATTGTGAAAATGAGCCATAAATTGATGTTTGCTATCTTTTGATAAATAATTTTTTTAGGTATTTCATTTTTTTCACTTAAATGTAAATAAAGAGGTATTTTTTATCTCTTATTCTTATTTCAATGTATAAAAGCAATAAAAATAATGGGCGATTTCGGCCCGCTTTGGTTGGTAGAGACTTTGGTTAACCAATTGGTAGGTCCTACGTCACAGCTATGACGTAAACTACCAATAGCAGGCGAAATCGTTTGGTGCCCAGTTGGTACGGCCAAAGTTGTTTATTGAGTTTTTATATAATTTCTTGGAGTTTTAGGACCACATCCCCTCAAAAATTCCTATTATATTATGAACTAAAAAGCGACAAACGCATAAGATCGTTGCTATGATCAGTTGAGACACAAAAAGACAAATACTATTGGGTAAGCTCCAAAAAAGGAGAATGATAGTTTCTTGCCATTTATAATAAAATTAACAGATTCCATTATTACTAAACAAAATAAATGAAAAACAAACAAATCTTGAAAAAGTACAAAATTCTTTCCAGCTATTTTTTTTGTTTATGAATAAAAAGGAAGACAAAAACTACTTTAAAAAAGGATAGAAAGCTACCAATTTCAGTAACCGTGCTGCAGATCTCGGTATGTGCTTTGACAGACCAAAAAGGGTACCAAAGTTACCGTGACGTCATCGTTTTTCGGAACGAAATCGATTGGTATGTATTTGACAGACCAAAGTGGGGTACCAAAGCGGGACGAAATCGCCTAATGTATGTATAGCCCGTGCGCAGAAATTCTGTGGATCGTTGCAGAGCAATTAAAGCAGCGAAAAAAAATTGTAATGGACAAAATACAGTATGCTACTCGAATATAACGGCGTGAATAATAGCCATCAACATAATTATGCTTGTTGAGCAATATCTATTGTTAATTAACAAAGTTCGTGAATTCAACTTCAATGTATCATCAACTAGAGTAAAAAATTCCTACTAAAATTCCAGGTTAACACCGTTTTTTATTGCCAAAAAACATTCCGAATGAGATATCGTGTTGATTTCTCCGATAAATTATTGTTTATCTTACATATATTACGTGTTCGATACTTCAATTCTCTATGATGTGAAAAAATTATCGGATTCATAACAACGAGAAAAAAAAATAACACACCGTCTTTTATTCTCGTCGTTAAAACGAAAACTTTTTGTGTTAATTTTTCGATTAGAGATCAATTTGTAATATGGGTTCATAAATTGCGTTGAACAAAAAAAATGCGTACGTTCTAGTTAGCTAATTCATATTTGAACGATGGGCGTACCCGATAGATTTTTACAGTACTCAACTTAAACAATTTTAAAATGAACGGAACCGTTCGAAAACAGTTTCTAAGAAATAATTTGAAAACAAAAAAAATAGATACTTAACGGATATTCTTTTTAACTTTCAAATTTTTTTAATACACTCAGAAGTTATATGCTCCAGATGAACTGATTCGCCATAGCTCCATATTATTTTCAAATGAAATTTACTGAAATTTATTGTTCCATCTGTTATTTCGTGAAATATTCCCAAAATTATCAAATAAATAACATTTCCAAAATAATATTTTCAAAAATATAATTACAACTCCTCCGAAACTGAGAAGGGAAGGAGTGCTAAGAAGGGCTACGAACATATTTTTACCTTTCAAGGCACGAGAAGCCGTTGAAGAGACATATTCTACTACATTTGGCTGGAATTAGTCGAAGCAGCTTAGAACTGAGTATCATAACAGAAGCATGAAAAAGTCAAATTCATTCCTAAGGCTGGAAAAATGGACACAACAAACCGTCGTTTATGCTTGTAACGATAGAGAAGGTAATGGACAATTATATTAGGACGAAGAAGCTGAAGATACTGTGTCTGAGGACGACAAGAATAACAGCATTCCAAAAAAGTAACAGAAACAATACAAAAAAGCATAACACAACTCAGACAAGTATAGAGATGGGCAAATATGGAGACCGGGACAAGGAGTTCACAATCGCACCAAACAATAGAATGAAGAATTGAATCAAGTATCAGTTCTTTTAGTTTTCAGTCGCTTATGCTGAAATGTAATAAGGTAATATTGTATTTATTAAAAACTTATATCTCTCACAGAAGTAATAGGAAGTAGCGGTCCACCGTTATCTCGTTTCCACTCAAAATATGATATTAGGGATGCTACCATCTCCTTGCAACCACTTGATAAAGACTTAGGCATTGCTATGCAGTGTTCGATACTCTCTTTCAAATGATTATGAATATAACAGATTATATCTTACACAGTAAATAACAAACTATAAAATGCGAATGAAAACGACAAACCAACACACGAAATTCTGATAAAATTGTCTGATTTTGACAACATAAGTCTGGCAACCCCGTGAAACGTTAACTTTGTTAGTTAACATTTCAGATATTAAAAATGTGCAATAATGACTTCAGAATTTTGATTTTTGGTGGAATAGTCTATATATATTACCTAAAAATATTTAATTCAAATATTTAATAAATTATTTCACTTTTATGATTTGTGGTGGAATAAACTAGTAGACCAAAGATCAATATTCAAGAGGTATTTTACCGCGAAATTTAAAATTTCGAATGGTCTTTAAATACGGATGAGAAAGGTACCGGCAGGTCTTCTCTCATCGTCTGTTGACATAGCAAGTTGGAACTGTGCAGTAGTCCAAGTAATAATTTTAACAATTTACACAAAATCCAATAGGCAGCCGTAACTTTTTAAGTTCCCATCTGGATTACTGGTATGTTATTTCTCTTGTTACATTCATATTTTAAAAATTTCAAAATTCAATATTAATATTCAATGAGTAATTTTTTTAGTACTAAATGGATACCCATTTTGGAAGCCACATGGTTATACCTTTCCTCTCCTATCTAGCTAAGTTTTATATTAGATATTTTTAGTTTAATATTATTGTTCCTTATTTTTTTCAATTCAAATCTAATATTTGTCCAGGATGAATCCTTAGGTTCAATTTTTAAATTGTAACTATTGAGCTGGACAGATATCCTCATGCTAAAATTTTTTTTTGTTATATTTTCACTTATACCGAAATAATTATTGTAGCACAGTTTCCTGGACACAGTTTCCTGTAACTCAGTACATGGAATACCTAAAATAGTTCTTGGAATACCTATAAATGTACCTGGGAGACCAATAGTACCTAGAAGTTTCTAGAAGTTCCCTTATCGATTGTATAGTTACAAGTTTTTTTTGGAGACACAAAGTTCCTGCAAAACAATATTCCAAAGCTACAGTTTCCTGGACATAGTTTCCTAAATCACCGTTCCCTGTATGCAGTCCATAGAAGCACATCAATAGTTACAGTTCAACTTCAACTTCCAAAAAAAATATGTATTGGTGCTAAGTATTTTTTTATATATCCTTATTGTCTACTAACCCATTTTTTTTTGTAATTTCAAAATCGTAATTATATACATTTTTTTACGTATTAGTTTTATTTATTATACGGAAACTAAGTTCTTTCTTTTTTTAAACAGATTTAAAGTTAGCTGACCTTCAGATTTGATTTTCTTTTTAATTTTCTTTTAGGAAAGAAAATGAGTGGCGCGCTAAAATTGCTTTCCCTTTTTCTTTCTAGTTTTGCTAAAAAAATTAACTTTTTTCTTTACATCAATAAGGTAACAAAGCCCTGTGAACTGGCTTAGTTTACCTCCAAATCTATTGGTTAGTTAGGCAAGAACCTGCATTATTCAACATCATTTTTTTTAACGTCATTGGACTTTTTAGTGTTTCATTGGCACTCAACGTCAATCTGCAACTATTTGGATATCAACATTTTGTTCGGTGGCTAGAATTGTTACTACAAATGTCAAAATTGCAAACTTATCGTAAATGAACTTTATCCCAATTTTCCAGCCCTGGCTGTTAAGACAATTGACATCTGCCATTGACTGCTTCCATTTTTGAGAACGACAGTTTTATTTAAAGCAATCGTTGAGACGATTTTCATCCCATATATTTTTTGGTTTTTTGTTTTATAGTTAGGGTAAATTACATTTGTCACGTGGTCATCCATGTTTTTTGTATACCTGTACACTAATTTCATACTAAACTGTACACTAATTTCATACTAAATATTCTATTATAAATTACTGTTACACTTTTATGTGAACATTTGCAAACTTTTGATGTTGCAGAATTACTTTTTTTAATGATAGATAAAATTTTGATTACCCAATGAATTTATTTTATCCTATAAAATATTTCCTTCATGTGAAATGTCAGTGCCGGCCTTACATTTCATTAAACATTTCATTTTCCAGAAATGATTAATAAACTACGAAATAACCTCATGCTATAATTAAGTCTCTTTTAGACCACTAGCATATTTTCCAGCTTAGCCTGTTAATTGCTTTTTTTATTGTTCCAAACGGGACATACTTATATGTAGGGAAGCCTTCAGTAAATTGAACATTCCTTTAATTCCAAAAAACTGTCCTTTAGGTAATCAAAGAGCGGCGGTCTTCAGCAGGAAACCCAGAGTTGAAATCACAGTCAACCTGGCCAGGTACGCTTTTGTCTTTCAGGCTGAAGTATACGCCATTGAACTGGCTGCAAGAGAGCTGATGAATCAACCTGTTGTGAAAAAGAACATACACACCCTTAAGGCAGTGAGATCGAACAGGATAAAAGCTAAGATGGTATATAACTTCCCTTTCCTTGAAATACTAGGCAAGGAAAATAGAGTCATTTTGACCTGGGTGCCGGCGCATCGAGGAGTGGAGGGCAATAAGGAGGCCGACATTCTGGCAAAAAAGGGATCAGAGACTTCATTTATCGGACCTGAACATTGGCATTGGCATTGCGGAAAGCACTGCTAGATCAGCCATAGCTACCTGGGTGAAGAGGAAAACCTACACGTACTGGGCAGACATATCAGGGCTTCTCACTCGATGGCGTTTATATACTACCAGCAGATCCTGGAATGGAGTAGAACAAACCTACGCATTCTGTCGGGACTGCTCACAGGACATTGTCGACTAAATTACCACCTGAAGAAGATGAGTCTGGTTCAGACCTCGGACTGTTAGAGCCGGACGACTTCAAAAAAGTATCACCAAATACAACTATGGGCTTTGCCAGAAGCACAGGATTGTGGGGTGAGTTGTAATCCATAGGGGTGAGTCACAATACACCTAACGAAGGTCGTAGTGGAGGTAGCGAGAAAGCCCCACTCACATAGAACCTAACCTAACCTAGGTAAGCACAGCACCAAGAATACTGCTACACTCTAAGAATACTGCTAAAGCCACAGTCCCAAGAATACCTGCTAGTATATTTTCAAGGCATTTATACTTTTCTTTACCGAAGTTTTAATTAAATTCTACAAGGCGTTTCTACCTTTCTCACCAGATTCTTTTCTTCTCTCGATTAATTTTAAACTCATATTCTTTCGTCGACGTCGAAAAAGGTGGTTCTTATAGCCTGCCAACCCTAAATGTTATATAAGTGCAGCAATAGCATGGAGTCGAACCATCCTTGAGAGAAGTCTCATGTAGAGCATCTGTCTCTAGTGGAAACAATAAGAGTTGGAGTTTTATAATTGAAAAGTCCCTGTTTGTCTCAAAGGCTCTCTCAAAATCGAGGAAAAGAATACAAATAACTTCTTTGAGTCTATAGATTCCTTTCACTTTAAGACAACTAGTTGTAGTGCAGACTCACAACAATGTTTCCCCCTAAAACCAGACTGATTTTGAATTAAAAGAATATTAATGTTCATATATTCTCGAAGTAGTTCCTTTATGTATAATTATATGTAAACACGTACGCCATTGTATCCTTAAAATACCGAACAAAAGTAATAAATTTTCACCTTTTAAGTTATTTTAATAGAGTTCAGTTTCACCGTTGACCACGGGTATTGTACCCCATCTGTATTGCTTTAGGTATCTCCATACGTATCCGTATATAAATTGGAGGAATATAAACTAGATTCTCGACAAATATGGTTTGTTTTGAATAATAGTATTCAATTACTTAGTTTCAGAAGATTCGATCTACCTCGGGCTAATTTTAAAATAGATTTATACAAGTATACATTTTCCAATAATGCATTTCTTAATGTACTTTATTGTTATTATCTTTTGTTGTTGCTTTAAGAGGCACAGTTAACATAGCGTAACGTTTATTTAATAGTTATATTTTATTTTCGCAAATTTATTACCTTACATCCAATTTATATGTAGGTACAGGTTAACTCGACACAGTTTCGCAGAATTCTGTTCATCTGATGACAAATTAATAAAAAAACTCAAAACAGCGCATTACAGTTAATCCATCATCTTCCAGACAAGGGCGACACGTGAGATCCTCCGACCGTCCCATTTGAGTAGCATGAAGATGTCAATACTCTTCGGAATTTTCGTGAAAATGCCAAAAAATCCTGCAGAAATACTTACTTACTTACATACATAGTGTTCAGTTACGTTTTAAAACTATTTTTATTTGAAGTACACAGTACACTACTCAAAACAATTATCGCATATTTTCTTAAATGTCTATATTTAATCAACAAATAAAAATAACATTGATTTAAATATTTTTAATCGAATAATGACATGTTTTAAGGGATTTTACGAAGTATTGCAAAATTTACATAAAATGAAACGAAATAAAGCAACTTTTAATTTTTTAGTGTTTTATTTGTCTTGAAACCAAAGAACAAAATTAACATTACTAGCCGACCATAATGAATTTTACCTACGACCCCCCCCCCCTGTAATCAGTCAATAACACACAGTCGGTACCAATATAATGACGTCTATTACGCACTGTAAAAAATCGCACAGCTATAAAGTAAATCGCACGGCTTCCCTAGCAACATATTAGCAACTGTCAATAGACGTCACCATTTTATTCAAAATTTAGTATTTGAAAACATTCAATACGGCCATGTTTAACTATGAAAAGCTCAAAGGGCTAAGTATATATATTGATTATAATTGAAAAATGGACTTTCGATTATCAACAATATATTAATAATGATTAAACGTTAGTTTTTTAATGTGCTTCTTTCATTGGTAATAGAGTAATATAGATGGAGTTTACCAAGCACCTCTAATTATGTAACTGTTATTTCTCTTACTTCTTATAAAAAATACAAGTACAAGTAGGTCGTAGGTAAAGGATAGTACGTAACTCGTGTTGTAAAGCATTTTACGCACTCACGGAATTACGCACTCGCCGCGTAACTTTTCCATTCGTGCGTAAAATGCTTCTTACCACACACGTTACGTAATATACTATTACACTGCAAAACATTGATAAATATTCAGTATTACCCCCTCTAGCTCTTACAACTGCCCGGCAACGCCTCCCCATACTTAAAATTAAATTTTGAACATAAGGTTCGGGAATTATATCCCATTCCTCTATAAGAGCTTCAGACAATTGTTCCAAAGTTTCGGGTGGATTCAATCTTCCTTTAACGGCTCTTCCAAGTGCATCCCACATATGTTCAACTCGATTTAAGTCAGGTGACCTTGCTGGCCAATTCATGACATCAATATCGGTGTCTTGCAAGAACCTAGTCACAATTTTGCTGTTTGTGGACGGGCATTATTATGCATTAATATGAAATTACATACTCTTGATATTATTAATGTACCTTTCAGCATTCAAAGTACCGTGTTGTACAATATGGAGATCAGTGCGTCCACGAAAGTTTATTTCTCCCCAAACCATAATGCCTCCTCCACCGTATGCATCCAACTGACGAATGTTACCCTGTACAAATCGGGTTCCAGGTCTTCCATACACCCTTACACGACGGTCATTTTTTGAGAGAGTAAATCTGGACTCATCGGTGAACAAGACCGTGTGCCAATCAGCTGCTCTCCAGTTCAGGTGTTCCCTGGCGAAGGCTAATCTGCATACGCGGTGTTGCCTGGTGAGTCGTTGTCCCGTTGCTGGTCGTCTTGGCCTTAAGTCAGATTCTCTCAATCTGTTTTTAACCGTTTGATCACTGATCCTAACGTGGTAAGTTTTTCTTAGGGCATTTTGTAAGTTCCTAGCTGTAGTTGAACGGTTTCTGAAAGTTTGCAAAAGCAAAAATTCCTCTAGAATTTCTACTAAATTTGCAATCACTCTAGAAGAAAACATTAATTTTTATCAAACTCCCCTTTCATCTTTGTCTTTGAATGTTCAAAATTTCAAATTATCGATTTGAAATCTTTTTTTCTCCAACTGCCACTAATAAGGCCACTTTTATAGTATATTATGATACAAGTGTATAAGCAAGCCTTTTAAGCACGCACGACGAGTTTGAAAGCACGAGGCAAAGCCGAGAAATTGAAATTGAAAATCCTTTTTTATAATAATTATTCATGGCATTATTCTTTTTTTGAAGTTTCCTTGGCAACATCATTAACCCGAGAAACGCAAAGTCTAAATGTCATGACTTTAATTATTGATCTGAAATGAGTACTTTGTTATGTCAAATAGAACAATAATTTGCATGTGAAATGTGTGTTGATGAATGTTAATACAATGATCGAAAACGAGGATAGGTCATCTGTGATTAGATTGTTAGCCGAACAAGCTGAAGGGAGGTTAATCTCCGAGAAATCCAAGGAAGCGTATCTAAAGGAATACGAAAAATTTACGAAATGAATGGTCACAACCAACCAGACGGTGATCGATGAAACGTTAATGCTTACGTATATGAACAAAATGGTAGGTAGCAATTTATTATTGAAAATAGCAATCATTTAACGAAGTTTCATTATAGTCAAGTCTTTACAAGTCGTCATCATTGTGGCAAAGAATACACCATCTCAACAAGAAGCGAAGCTTCCGATCATTTTTTTGTATGCGCATGTCTGAAAGTCGCCATTTTTATAATAAGATTCTTGTCATATTTGACTGTGTTTGTTGTCTGTCAACCAGCTGGGTAAACAAAAAGCATTTTTCAATTTTTGTGTATAATTTTCACTTTGTCCCTTGTTTCGAATATTATTACTGAATTACTTGAAGCTATGGGAAGAATAACTTGTGCTGTTCGGGGATGTCACTCGGGAACAGGAGAAGGTATATATCTATGTTTGGATTCCCAAAAGACCCTGTTAGGTAAGTCTTTAAGTTTCTTTTGCTAATTTAGGCATAAGTATAAAAAATACTCAAATAAATATTTGATTAGGTATTCTTTGACATTACATTGAATAGAATTTTCATGAGGTGAACAACTTTTGTGATAGGTTGTGTTGACTCATTCTAGCTAACAATAAACATATTATATTAGCAAATAATACACCAGCAAATATATTATTTGTGTATTATTTGATATTAGCCTGAATGTCTTGAAATATTTTAGATCCCAGCAATGGTTAGTCCGTCACCTTCTTCATGTGGAACAGAACATTTCCCTAGCTGTCAAGCTTTGCCATTATTGGGTAAATATTTCAATTAATCAAATACATCTGTATATGCAATGCATCAAAACTTATAGTTTATTTACAAGTATGTATAGGTATACATAAAAAAACTATACATATATTTTTCTTACAAAATCCACATTATTAAAAATAACATGATATTGCAGATAACATACCGTCACCTGAACCAGGACCCTCCTCATCCGGAGAGAACACATTTTTTTGTGTACAATGATGTTCATTGGTTGTTTACTATATGTATTTTAGATAATGAATATGTTCAAATGGAAGTTGGTACTGAAGATGTCAAGTCTGCTGTAGCTGTGCCAAATAAACTACACATTCAATATACATGCAGGCCACTGTAACCATATTATATTTTATTTTAAATACACATATACTTTTTCTTACAAAATCCACATTAAGTTTAACATAATATTGCAGATTCATGTGGAACAGGACACATTTTTTTGTGTACAATGATACTTATTGGTAGTTCACTACCTATATATATTTTTTAGATAATGAATATGTTCAAATGGGAGTTGGGACTCAAGATGTCAAGTCTGGTGTACCTGTGCCTTTTCCTTCAACTTCAACTCAATTTTATTCTGTTTTAAGTATTTGTTCTTAATTTGTACGGATTATTTCATATGATATTATAGCATTTTCACAACTCGTGTGCAAAAGTATAACTTCACGCACTTGTATCATAAATAACTATTGTGCCAATCAACTTGATGATAAGATTTTTATTTATAATTAATACTACTGTATATTTTTGTTAGATGCAGTTTCATCCAGAGTAAAATAAATTCTTATATTAATATGTGTATTTTATTTATTGATTCAAAAAATTTTTGCTTGAAAGGAACTAAAGTTCCTACCGTGTGTCCCACGACACGTTCTACCTTTTATTATTACATTTGTTTCAATATCTTTCCTACCCTACTAAATGCTTCTTTAAATACTTATTTACATATAATTACTTGCAGTGCTCGGCAGAAATTAAAAATAATTAGAAAAACAACACCTATCTAACTGAAACACATGATTTTACCAACTGAAAGTGTATTGTTTAATTATGTATAATATGCTTAATAGGCGTTTGTTAATTTTACTGCTCAACTTGAAATAAATATAATAGGTGGTGGGCCCAGAGGTTTGATTGTCAAGTAATATTCTCTCAAAACAAACAATTTGTAGAAATTGTGTATATCTGCTTATTATAAATGTGACATTGTGAGAATTGAAAATGTTGAAATCAGATTTCTGAAATATATTTCATTCAAAATGGGTACGTATCTACAATTTAAACACTCGAAACCTAACTGATATCACAACACGTCGTTTTCACTTTGATTTGATATTAGTTTATAAAATCTTACTGGTGGAGCTGATTGTCCAAATCTTTTGCATCAAATTAACCTTCTTGTTACTTCTCATAGAACTAGAAACCCTCCATTATGTTCAATAAAAAATCATAACACAAATTACGGTTACAACTCACCTGTTTCTAGAGGTTTGAGATGGTTTAATAAATATAATATTGATCCATTTGTTAACTCTCTAAGTATGTTTAAGAACTCAATTAGAAATGTATGCTTAGATTATTAGATTCTTAAATTAGTTCACTGTAATATTATAATTATTGTAATTACTTGTAATTGGTGAATCCGTTGAATAAATAAATCAGTAAGTAATCATATAATAAATAATTTCCTTAACCTGAATGTTTTAATGTCGTGGTTTTTTTCTACGTGTAACTACGAATTATATCGCCAATATTTGAAAAATTTGATTACTTTTCTCAGTGTATTTACTAAGTTATCTGTCAACGTCGGTCTCTCAAGGTCATATATTTTTGTTACCAAAACTTCAAAGAGATTGCGTCGGGCTTCGCTTCTTGTTAGCTGGTGTATTCTTTGATTGTGGTGCATTCACTCCAAACTGCAAACGATGCTGCGAATCAAACACCGGCCCTTAATCGGCCTTAGGGCCGGTTTTACAAGAGAGATTTATACTAGGTATAGTTATACTGGGTATAAAGTTAAACCAAAATGTATACCTAGAATAAAATTAGTTGGTTTTACGATGCTTTTTTACACCGGTATAGCAATTCTTACTCCAAGAATTGCTATTCCGATGTAAAAAAGCATCGTAAAACCAACCAGTTTTAAACTAGGTATAAATTCTGGTATAAGTTTATACCCAGAATAACTATACCTAGTATAAATCTCTCTTGTAAAACCGGCCCTCAAGCAGGCTTTTGCGCGCGTGTTTTTATCAGCAATTATGATGAAGGTATAATAAAAAATATATTTTTCGATTTATTGTTGGGTGTACAAATTTTATATCGTCTGGTTGGTGATTTAATTATTTCATTTTCCCAAGGTAATTTGTAGGGTGGTGCTCACTGCTTATTTATGTTTATTGCTTATTTGCTTTGTTTTTTGATTATTTAAGATTCAAGGAACAGAACGAATAGAATAGAAACAGATCACCTCTGCCCTGGAATTTAATTTTGAAAGAATAAACATCCATAAATATCCATCTCAGGTTTATATCAAAAAACATTTTTTCTACATCCTCTCAGTAAACGTTTTTTCGTAAGTCTCACTTCTTCTATTGATTCATTTTATTTTCCAAGACTCAAGCTTAGACAATTTTCACCAAGATTCTTCATAAAATCTGAAAAAAACATCATAATTATAATATAATAATATTAAAATATAATAAATGCAGCCCTGTACAAGCTTATTTTTCAATTTTGAGTTTAGAGGTTTTGTTTGAAAGAATAGACCAAATAATATACGAATTTTCATGTGCCTGTGTTAAAATAAATATCTTAAGTATTAATTAGATGATGTACTTGCCTTTAAATTTTGTCTTGTACTATTTTTAATCAACGTTTGATTATATCACTACAACTGTAAAATCTTCTGGAGGTTAACAAAATGAACAAAATAAGCTGACTAACTTTTGACGAGCGTTTTATATAATTACTAGTTAGTTAATAATTTGTTCCTTATTTCACATATTCTCGTTTTCAAATAATATTTTGATTGATTCATAAAACATATTACAAAATATCTAAAATACTCCAACAACGTAAAAACGACAAATTAGATTACTTGCATAGTATTACGCCATGATACTAATAGTAATGATATAAATAAAAACATAATTTCTGTGTGGACAGAAGGTAAGCCGCATAACTTTAATTATGGCGAAGGAGAATTCAAACACTACATTCTAGTCGTCTAGCTTGCGAACCAAAAATATTACATAGAGGCTTAGATTGTGATTGATTTATAGGAAATTTCTCAAACTAGTGTTTTCTATAGAATTTTTTTTTGTAATGAATATTAACGGCACATATATTAAGGATAACTTCCATGACTAATGTAGCGTAGAAAAATAGGACTTTTAAGTTAATGGATGCGGTTGAACTTCCCAACATGTATGATTATTATTATTACTGGGCTTCGCCATTAGACCTAAATTCACTTTATTTTTCTATTGAATATACAGGGTAATTCTATTGCTTAAAATGTTAATTTGAAACCCAACGAATGCAGTTTGAATGTTTATACGTATAAGGCGTTAAGGTTATTAAAATTATCAAGTAGTTGTGATGTAAATCATACCAAAAATTTCTGGAATATGGTGAAAAATATCGTGAAACGCTCAAAAAAATCACACAAATACCAGAAGGGACCTAAAAATACCAAAAAATATTTAAATTTGAAAACTGTAAGAAAATTTCACCAAAAGATGATAAAATACGACGAAAAGAACAATTAAACATCGGAATTTCATGAAAATCAATATAATTCAAGTTTGCCAAAGTGTATATTAAGTTAATCACAAGATAGGTAACTATTTGTACCAGCCATTATTTTAAACATCCTGGACGTCTGTTGTTGAACAATGAGCGTTATTCCAGTAAATAAAGGAAAAAAGTTAACATTAATGACGCCCTATTTTCATCTTCCGGCTGGAAGTTGTATTTGGTACCTCATTAAACATGAGACAAAGTTCTGCATGAAAACGCGTGCGAGGGCGAAGAAAATGGCCCCAAAAGACCAGAAAAATAGGTTTTCAGTTCGAGAAAAACGGCACCAAGCGCACCTCGAATAATGAGCTTCTGTGCTGTATGCCGGAGAGCACAGTCCGTGTATTTACACATCAGCGGGGGGACAAATTATTCAATAACTGTGAAAAATGCATATTTTCTCATGATTCAAAGTTCATGTGAAAGAGGAATTCTGCTGCTATCATACCCTGTGAATTGAGTCACACTTGACTCTTTTGGCCATATCGGAACACGGGTCAAACTTTCTGCTCCTGTGCAATTTTGACCTCGCCAGGAATTTGTTCCTATTATTTTTGTTTTGCACTAATTCACTCAAAATTTTCTTGATTATGGGTCCTCATAAGGTCCTTTGTCATCTCTGAAATTTGTATACCCTAATTTTTTTTAACTTTCATTCAATCGCTGTTTATTGAATCCCAAATTTTCGCTGTTTTTGTGAACAGCCATCAATTAAAAATTTATACATAATCCGATTGGTCTCTATGATACATCATTTGAAAGCTAAGAATGTCTACTTTTCGATTGTGCAACGCGGGCTCGAGGAAAAAACGCACTTTTTTTCTCCCTGCTTTTCATTTCTAACATTTTAACACCTTAACTAGTGTAACGGGAGAATTCCCACCTTTCCATCGATGTATATAAATCATACCTTTGGTACCCTGGTGAAAAACCAGTATATCTAAATGTATACGCTACAAACCATGCGGCCACGCTTGGAGGCATAAATGTGTTTGTTTTCTGTCATTATTTTGATAAATATTATTGTCAATTATAGAGAGAAAAGTCATAAGAGTGAAGAATATAAATATTGACGTTTTTCCAACAGTGGCTGGAAAACGAACTGTCACCAGAAAACTGGGGATGGAAACATGCAGAGGATATACTCATGCCGGTCCAAACCATTAAAGAGCCAGCGCTTCCGTCAATCTTAAAGATGATATTTTGTCAATGTAAGAAAGAATGTAAGAGAACATGTTCATGCAGGAAAGCAGGGCTACCTTGCTCATCTATTTGTGGTTCGTGTGAGTCACGCCAGTGTTCGGATTATAAAGACAGCGATAATATGTTATCCCAAGAGGTAGAATTAGAGGAAAAAGTAGACTCAGAAGAAGTTGTTGACGGGGTAGAGTTAGAGGGAGCTCTAGACCCAGAAGAAGTTATTGACCGAGAATCAGATGATGACTGGTGACGAACAGATTTATGTCATAATTGCAATGTATTTTTATATACTTTTTTCATCAATGCACGGACAACTAACCCGTGAATCTCTTGTACTTTTGTTAAAAATTTTCCATGTAATATTTTAGTCTATAATGTATTATTTTGTATCATTATATTGGGTTCTCCGTTGATAAATAAATAAATAAATAAATAAAATATATATTTTTCTATAATAAATGAAACATGAAGAACGTTTATAACTCGTTATTCCAAAAACCTCAATCAGTCTGGTTGCAAAAAAAAATTCAAAAATTTGCGGAGAATCTGCAAGAAATTGTTGCTGAGTATTATGGGTAAATATTCTTCACTCTTAAAGCATTTTCAGTTTTCCTTACCAAAAACCTAATGAACTTCAGTATTTTGCCACATGTGCAAAGCTGATTGTTGCTAGATTCAGGTCCACTAGTGAGGTCCATCTCACTAGAATTAATCTTATAGCCCGTTTTCCTAATGAGTACCTATATCTTGAGGTCTCATCTGAGAGGAAAACAAGACCCTCGGAAATATAAATATCCATCAAAAGTGTCTGGTTACATGGTTTCTCATTTATGGCACTGAGGATTTTCCCAATCTGTAAAATGTGGTGGCGCCATCTACAATTGGTTTTCACAATCCAAAACATTGAAAATAATGGATTTATAACACCCCTCAGCTCAAATTTTGTACAAAACTTGCATATTTCACAAGTGTCAAAATTTCCGGTTTTTAAACCCGATTTTTTGCAGAAAATATTAATGTTGTGAGAAAAATCATAGTGACCATTTTTTAGAAAATTAAATTAACTGAACTTCAATTTTTATCCAAACCGAAAATCTCTAACTGCCATATTTTAGGAGATATTGGCTGAAAACCTATTTTCCTGGCCTTTTGGGGCCATTTTCTCCGCCCTCATGTTTAATGAGGTACCAAATGCAACTTCCAACCGGAAGATGAAAACAGGGCGTCACTAATGTTAACTTCTTTGCCTTTTTTTTTCCTCTTTCATTTACTGGACTACGTCATAGATTTATGGCGAATGATCACATGAGGCGATCGTCGTAATATTCTTGACCCGTGATCCGATATTATTGATCTCATAAAAATCATACGCTCCGGATCGCATGGTCCGAAATAGAGGAGCAGAGTCGAAGGAATTGGCGCTTGCCAGTAAAGAGGTTTTTTTTATGGAAACCTGTTTTCATTCTGACATATAGAAATAAGTATATAATTACCATTTCTCTATGCATTCCGTAATTATTCTGTCAGTTCTCTGTTTCTTTGAATCCTAAATAGTTCATGTGCAGTTGGATAAAATACCTTGTCGTGAGAGGTTTCACTGGTTTTCAGTGTTTTCAATCGGTGTTTTATTATGAACATGGCGAACTATTATTTTTGGCACGTAATGATGGGGAATTTACGGGAGGCAGAGGAGAAAGTACGAATTGACGAAGATAGGGTCTCCAGGTTTTTATATGACCATCGCTTGGAAGCATGCCGTTTGTGGGGGCACTTCTTTTGTAAGAAATGAATAATAAGTCAGTCGACTTATTTTTATTCAATTTTAATACTAAACAGACTACCGATTTTATTATTGGTAATATAACATAAATATTGAAAATAATTGATAACAGAAAATTATGACAACCGTACAAAAAAAGAGGCTATATATAACTAAAAAGTGGATAATGCTGGCATCAGCGCAATAATTTTGAATATGCACATGTAGGTTCAAGAATTGTCGATTTCGGCCGTGGGAGTCGATAGATCGCACGGAATAGACCCCATCGTACGAGAGAAGCATCGGATCGTATGATTTTCAAGAATAGCTACCCAGGTGGGCATCACATCAAATGTAACTTATATCAATTTCAAAATAAGTATCAATACGTATCTTAAAATTTCCATAATTTCAATATTAAATGCATGGTGTAATTAATAAAAACCAGTTCCATTTATAATAGTGAGGGGTAGAGAATATTCTCTTTCTAGGTCCGTTTATACCATTGTCAATGCCATGGTTTAGTTTTGAGCTATCGTTAAACCAGACTCTGTAGAAACTATAATTTTTGTATAAATATATTATTACGGTAGCTGTAACACTATCAACACGTTGGAATGAAGATATAACAAAGATTGTGGCTTAATCTCCCAAAAAATACCCAGCCAAATATCATTTCGACCAAAATTATCCTCCAAACATTTTCTACGCGTTACGAATCACCCTGTATGTGTAGAATTTTTTGTTCAGATATCATTCGATAAGCGGAAATTTCTGAAGAAATTATCATTATGTTTTTTTCATATAATTGAATCAAGACATTTGAGAAATAAACTCTGTGAACGTCTTTTTTCAATATCTATCTTGTCTTAAACAGTATTAATTTATTTTTGATTGGACTTCACACACAGCAAATTAGGAAGTAGAACCGGTATCGAATAGGTAAAATATGAAATTGCTTTCTCACGTATAATACCATAGTTCCTCAAACTGTGTCATATAACACTAAGTGTCCCCACATTAAGGATTCGCCTTGAGCCAAATCATCTACGACTATTGAAGTGAGAAAAGAAATGGTTGATTTTGTTTCCGTAACGAGAGCGTAGGAAAGATATCGAGATACCAGCTCAAACTGTGAATTCTCTTGTGGTAAGATATTGTAAAGTTTCCTATTAGATAATTTTTCTTCAAGAACTACTTAGCTGAAACCCTAACTTAATATATAGTTTTGTGCCATTAAGAGTACCAAATAAGGCCCACTTAACGAAAACTACTTTTTCCGCAAATCGCTAGGAAATTTTGACATTCCTGTCAAAATTTCTTGAAGAAAAAGTCAGGACTTCCTTACTGTAAGGAAATGATATTTCCGTACAGTTGTTAGTGTTCTACATAAATGATTGAAAACACATTGCTTATAAGGAATTAATTTATATTTTGAAAACATCAAGTCATTGCTGAATACATTTTTAAGATCAATTTGTTATATTTACAGTAATTTGACAGTTAGTACAATTATTGAACATTGGAGGAACACTCTTAGAACTATGAGAAACATTTTGGACAGCATGCAGGGTGGTAGGGTCATTTTGTTGAATATTTTGTACTGTGAAAATTTTATTTGCCACCTCAACCTTATTGTTAAGCGATTCTTCGATATATCCTTCAGCAACGTTTGATGACTTCCATCAGCCATGCCTCTTTAAACTAGTTATGTCGGCACCAGAGTCAACCAATATTGTTGCAGAAGACCGACGAAAGCAGTGACCAGTATATTCTGTCGGATTTACCAAGTTCAAATAAGTAGCAACTATTTTGGGCATTTTTCTAAATTGATGAATTCCTACCACTTGTCTACAACCCTTTCCGCTTTGATATTTAAAGAAAAATCGGTCACGAGTTGAACAATGTCGCTCTCTTCATAACGTGTTTGCGTAAAACGTTTTATCTAATTCCGCGCTCTCATAATATTTAATAAAATCTTCAATTACAATAATAATATTAAAGTGGATTCAAATGGTGCTAGAAGTATTGTTACTATGAAGTATTCACCCAGAAAATTGACTTACTTCAAATAACTGTGTCTTTAATAATATTGTTTTCAATGTTTATGAATCTTAAAATAATATTGAATTGAAATAATGGGGTAATTGTCAGTCACTAGTGCGGTAAAGTAAAATTAATTGGAATGAACGTGTCAAAGTTGACAGTTTTGCAGAATGCACCAGTCTTCGAATCGCTTTTATTCTTTTTCGTATCTATTGCGGGATTAGCGAGTACTAGGGTTTGTATTGCGTTATTTACAGCAAGTTCTATACATCAGAATCCACACTTTCATAGTCGGAACTCATGTCGATACAATTATACCAAACTTAAGTGAACGCGTCAAAATTGACACTTCGCAAAATAAATCAACAATGAGCGCAACGCTTGCTTGTTACATGATCGTTAATTTCAGGAATATTGACTAATTTTGAGTAAATAATTAACATTGTTGGTAGTAGGTGATAGTATATTACGTAACGTGTGTGGTAAGAAGCATTTTACGCACGAATGGAAAAGTTAATTCCGTGAGTGCGTAAAATGTTTTACAACACGAGTTACGTAATATAATTTACCCACGACCTACTTGTACTCGTATTTATAAAAAGCATAACAAATAACATTATTAGAGGTGCTTGGTGAACTTTCATCTCCGCCATCTCTATTACTCTATTACCAATGAAAGAAGCACATTGAAGAACTAACGTTTAATCATTATTAATATATTGTTGACAATCAAAATCCATTTTTCAATCATAATCAATACATACTTAGCCCATTGGGCTTTTCATAGTTAAACGTGGCAATATCGAATGTTTTAAAATAGTAAATTTTGAATAAAATGGTGACGTCTATTGACAGTTGCTTGATTTACTTTACAGCTGTGCTTTTTTTTACAGTGCGTAATAGACATCATTACATTGATGCCCACTGTGGGTTATTCACTGATTACAGGGGGGGTGGTCGTGGGTAAGATATTGTACTATATTCGTATCGTAAATTTATATTACGATATTCAATGGGTTAACTAATTCGGCCTGACGGCCCCGTTTGACAAAACTTCCATCTCATTCCGTAATATGAATCTTTACGACACTTATATCGTAAATATCTATTACCCACGACCCCCCTGTAATCAGTCAATTACACACAGTGGGCATCAATGTAATGATGTCTATTACGCACTGTTAAAAAAACGCACAGTTGTAAAGCACGGCTTCCCTAGCAACATCCTAGCAACTGTCAATAGACATCACCATTTTATTCAAAATTTACTTTTTTAAAACATTCGATATTG
>CAJUYH010006208.1:3938-20832 GCA_910591685.1 Galerucella tenella
TGTTGTTGTTGTTGTTGTTGTTGTTGTTGTTGTTGTTGTTGTTGTTGTTGATGATGATGACGATGATGTTGAGGTTGGTGCTGCTGCTGTTGCTGATAGTGTTCAGGTGGCGAACGTGTAATGCGAAGTGAACGATTTGACGAATGATTACCGTTATTGTGACTGCTCCCCAATTCTGGCGATGAATAGGCCGGACTTGTTATAGTCGCGGGACTACTTCCTGTCCGTGAATGGCGATCTGGACTATTATTGCACCCAACGCTGCTACTTCTACCATTGAATAACAAGCAAAAATCCAAATTTACATTAATATTTTTAATTATCTTGTAAAATTTCAAACAATTTCATTAACTAATGCCCACTATAACTATATTCATTTGAAGATACGTAAAAGTATTTAAAATTAAATTTAAAATGTTAAAAACGAATATCATAAAAAAATATTGTGATAGTGATGATTTTGTTTTACCTGCTGCTATTATTGTTACTACCGCTGGCAAGTTTGAGCGGTAATTGTTGCTTCACTGGTGGTAGGCTACTGGGAACTTTTTGTTGATTTGTAGCGCTAATTAAATTCAATGGAATTCTCTTGGCGTCGGGCAATGATTTTCGCGATTGAAGTGTATCACTGCCTTGACTTATGTGCGATGATATATGAGCAGTTGTGGGTCCAGCCGTTGACGGCGCGACCAATGAAACGCCCTGACGTTCCAATGCTTCAAGTCGCCGATACAATTGGTCACGTTGTTGTGTCACGTCACGTTGCTCAGCGGCCAATTGTTCGCGCAATCGCGATAACTCTGCGCGCTCATCCTCCAAATCTTTTTTTTCCTGTTGTGTTACTACACGAAACGCTGCTTTTTCACGGCACAATTGATCCTGTAAATTTCGCAATTCTTCCAATTGACGATTTGGATTTGGTCGACTGCTTGATGTTTTGCCCAAACCGCCCTCTTTACACGCGGATAATTGAGCGTGTAAACTATCTATCGTCGTCATTTGATTCGTGATAATACACAGCAATGTATAAACATAATGGGACAATTTAATTGCCGCCAATTGCTGGTCTTTATTTACTTCGTGACCGTCATCGTCTCGAATTTCTGCGCCCTCTTTAAGAAGATCATGAGCCTTTGGTGGCGCCATTACTGAATGCAACGTTGCTGAATCTCTCCATGGATATCGATCCTAAATATTTATTTGAATCATAAAATGACGAAAAATACAATTAATTGATTGAATTATTTGTGTTCTATTAAATATTATCTTTCTCGCTGTTTTCATTTGTTTTACCTTGTTGTGATCGAACCCGGCAAACGTTTCTGCACGTCGTGGAACGCATAAGGACGGCGGTATGTAAGCTTCAGTGTGTCTTTCACCAGCAGAGCTGAGACTTCGTGATAGAGAACCACCACCAGCGCTAAATGATAGTGAGCTTGCGAGTCGCGTTGCCTCTTGCACTGCTACCACCACCTAATAACAATTCCCCAATGAAATTAAAAATATAAAATATATCAGTTAAAAATAATTGTTCTACATTATATTAGAAGATGAACGAAAGAAAATTTTACCTCTTGCCACAATTGCGTTGAGTCTGTTCCTTCACTGCGTACCAATCGTGTATAATCCGGAATTTCCTTTTCAGTTCGATCAATTTTTTCACTTTCACTGTCATTTTCACTCCAAACACTGGCGGCATACAGCAATCGCATTTGCAATGCAATTTTTTCTTCGAGCAATAGCGCTTGCTCAGTATCTTTCTTTCTCAATTCACCTGCAAAACAATAATTGACATTGATGCTTATGAAAGTAACTAAAATTAATATAAAATATATGGGATCATGTTCAATGTATAATTCAATAGATTGAAAAATTTTTTTAAGAGGCTCATTCGAAACGTACCGACAATTCCAAGAATATGCGACTCCTTGGCTTTAGCAATGCGCTGTCGTTCATCAATAGACAACATAGATGCTGAGGACGATCTTGTTCCCGGTATTTCACTAATTGAACCCTCATCCAATGTGTCATTTTCACAATCCTGCGGACACGCCTCAACCGCCGAACGTATTGACTGTATCCACAATTGTTTGTCCTTGGGTTTTTGCACTTTTAATTCAAACATTTCTGGTTCACTTGGATTACTGCTAATCAAATAAATTCCACGTGATTCCTGGCCAGCTTTTTCACGCACCAGCAATTTTTGCAGTGACACAACACCAGCCTTATTATCCGGCACGAAAAATCCATACTTTTGATCACGTGTCTCGGCCAAAAAAAATAATACATCAGACAGGACAACAACAACAACTGGCGCCATTTTTCCACGACCCTGCATTAAATATGCCGAGCCCTCGAATTTTAATACACGATTGAATGCCATTATGTCAGATTTTTTGAATTTAACGCCACGATGCGTTGCAAATGATTTAGCATCGATGCGATTGTAAATCTCGAGTTTACGATCCTCTCGCTCTTTATCAGCAACACACGCGTCCACATCGCCCAATATTTGTTTAACGAGATTCAATGCCTTTCGTAAATTCTCCTTTTCATCATTAATTGTGCCAGTTTTAATTAACGGCTCCACCAATAATGGATATTTAGTTAATCGTTGAGTTACAAATAAAATACACTCGGGTATCCCTTTCTTTTTCAATAGTGGATTTGTTTGGCACAATCGTACAAATCGTGCAAAACGCGCGTCCAAACGTAAATAATATTTATATGTATCAACAGCGTCACGATGTCGGCTGCAAAATTCACCATAAGCACTTTTCATACGACTTGAATTCTCATTTGAAAATTGATCAATAAGTATATCGGCAATTGTTGGCACAACTGCACTTGCACTTTGACGTTTTCGTAATTTTAATAAAAATCGCAAATGTATTTCAATGAGATCGCGCAATCGCGGAAACATACGCTCGAGATCTGGTGCACCAAGACGAAAATGTCGACGTAATCCTTCCGCAAATATTCGTTCCATTGCCAATAAAACAAGACAATGATGCTTTTCAGTAAGTACAAATTCGTAAATGTGCTCCTGGCGTTTAACTTCACGTTCGCAATTGTCAACAAGACGTAATGCATCGCTACGGCCAATTGATGCACTCCATGAATCCGGCTCATCATTTCCCAATCGTAGTTCGGGATCGAGGCCCTCGATGTCACTAATTGTTAGTAAATGAACATCATCCCCAAAGTCAAACTCTTCCCAGCCGCTATAAAAATATAATTGGCAAATTAAATCAAATGTAACATAATAAACAAAACTAAATGTAAAAAAAAAAAACAAATAATTGCTGCATTATTATATTGAATATTCGTATTGAGTCTAGTAATTTGTCTTGAATAATATAATATTGTTGAATTATTAATTAAATGCGTTATTGCAATATAATCAAAAATATTAAAAATGTAAATTTTAAACTGTAGAGAAATATAAAAATAAATAAAACATAATACGACTTTTCGTGCAAAAATTTATGATTTATAAAAATCATTGTGCAGATGTTCTCTAATTATATTTACATCTTTTTACATATTTGCAGTATTCAATAAAACCTAAAGTTTATAAAATAATTATTTTTCCTTTTATTTTGAAAAATCATAGTGATTAGGAATTACTTCCACACATTATCAATGAAATTCCTCATATTTTTGTTTACATAATAGAATGCATTTGTAAAGAAATTAAATATTCTTTTCAACTGACCCAACGAAATCTCGATGACTGCCACCATCACCGTCTTTTTCCTCGCTGATTGTGTGACTGTAAAAGAAAATGTCGTTATGCATGAGTCAATGCATAGCTAAAGTCTTTCCGTTTGATTAAACTAATCGGTTGGATGGTCAACTAATCGATTGTTGCCTTGTTTAAAGTATCGATAGCGCAACCATATATGAAAGCAAGTGAACAAAGTATGGATATATATAATCAATTGAAAAAAAAAAAAAAGAAAAAATTTATAGAGTAATAATAGGTTAATGTTATTGGAACTTGGTAGTAAATTTTCGTAATTCCAATTACTCTATATAGGCTGATATGTTTTTTTTCTTCAACTCTTTTAGTTTATTGTATAGACGAGAATAAACATTGATAGTTTGGTAATACCACACAAGAATTCAGGACTTTTACGATAGAACATGAGAAAATATTTCGATTACCAGAAATTTTTAATAAAGAGGACAAAAATTGAATTAAAATACAAAATGGAAGTAGTTAAAGCATATAAATAGATATATATATATACGATATATTTTGATGGCGGTTTCTTACACACACGATGATTGGACACCGTTTAAATATATAAATTTTCTATCAATTCTACATATACATATATGTATATATAAATATATAAACTTAATAACTAGTAAAAAAATTCGATTCAACTATTTTAACAGCAAAGCTGAAGAAGAAAACACTGACGAGTATAAAATAATAGGCGAATTATTTGACTTGTAGTTCAATAATAAATTAAAAATAACTAAAATATATTATTTCTTTGTATTGGTTTTTGTTTTTATACATAAAACAAGCAGGCGTTGTTGAAGCTCAGGCAGGCAAGGGAACATGTACACAGATAAAATTTTGATAACACAAGTGCCGATTATACGAGAACGTCTGGTGATTTGTGCGAACATTGACAACAAAAATGAAGAAAAAAAAAATATTAAAAGATAAAGAATAATAATAGAGACATTGAACAATAAAAATTTCGCCACGGCATCATTTCATTTATAGATATGAATATATGTAATAAAATATATTTCTTTTACCTAATATTAATTGTAATAAAAGACGACACACGAATATAATATATAGAAAATATAGGCGTATTTGTATAAACGATTTGACAAGGAATAAGCGAGACACATTGTGAGTTATCTGATGGGACTGTGACTTACTTGACTCCAAGCTTGGTGGCAACACGCCGCCAAGGGCTGTAGCTTGTCACCGTTTTCTTGTTGCTAATTTCCCTTTTATCGTTGTATCAATTGTTCGGTTTGTTGTGGTAGCACGGGAGGGAATGCACGGAGGAAGGAAAAAGCACACACTGCATTAGCGCAACGATCTTTTTTTTTTTCCGCGTTATTACCTCATTGCTTTCATTTTTGTTCTATCCACACTGTTCCATTATATATCGCTTTTATTCTCTTTTTTATTTCTTTTTACAATTAAAATGTTTTTTTTTTTCAATCCCTCGACTGAAAATTCATTTTGGCACAAAGAAAAAACGATTTTGAATTATTCAATATTACGATTTTTATTGTCGTTTTTCCTTGTCCAAAATGTAACGAAAAAGCTTTTTATTGGCGCGCAATTTAAATAACTCTTAGATTGATAATGATTCAGCCCAAAATAATTAAGTGTAGTGCGATAAACGCGATTTTAAAGCCACCACAAATCGCGGTCTACACGTAACTACACGCGGATAAATTGTGAATAAATAAATGATCAATTAATTAATTAATTAGCTAATATATATACATATATTTGTAATATTCGGTCGCTCTATTCGATATGTTGCAAACATTGTAAATAAATTAATCTGGAATTAAATAAAAGCTCCTAAGCCAGTCTGAATCTCGGAGTGAAATGTAATTATAATTATTTACAAAGGAAATTTAATAAATTCAATAAATTTTCGTTACCACTCAATTTTTTTATTTATATCAAAATTTGTTTTTTTTTTCTATATGGATAAAATTGCAATTGGAATTAATTTTTTTATTGCAATAACGCCGAGTTTCCGTCTGGCCGTGCGTTGGCAGCGTGCGAAACTGACCATAGACACGAAAATTATCGATGCAAATAATCGGATATTTATATTTAATACTAACAGAAATTCAATAGCAATATTGAAATAAAAAAACTCACCTGTTTGTTCCAGTGGAGCCTGATGGTGGTAATGAAACGGTAGAGCCGCGCTTTACATGACCGCTGCTTGATACTATTGCAACATTTGACAATGATTTTATAGCGCTTTTTGCTGAATTTATTTTTAATTTTGAGCATTCGGTTGGCATTTGATCGCGACACGATTGATTCTGATGCACACACGTTCCACAATCTACAAACAGATATTGAAAAACAAAATTTTTTAAATATCGGTATGATAACCAACATCTTTATTCTTAAACCTGAAAAAATCATTTGATATCTAACAAAATCAGTGAAAAGACATCAGCATTTTAATCTAATTTTATTATCGGATAATAATAAAAGTTTTAATATCTGTTTAACAAATCTTCCCAATCAACTTTCAGCATTTCAAATAAAATCATCCGCGATTACATCCAAGATATTTCTTCGAACACGCTCGAAGGATTTAAAAATTAATATACAATTTCAAGTGCCTTTGTAGTAAATGCGATACAATCAAATGGTCAGGCATCAATTCATAAAAACTAAAATGGGTTTGATATATTAATGTCCGTCTTGTATGAAGTGTGTATCTAACCGTTATTCTCTGAATACATTACGCGCCTCAACGCAATTTCAATATGGCAGCAACAATTCACTGTATAATTTTGCAAGTTACTTTCCAATCATTCATGAAAATAATGAATGAATAAATTCGAATGTTATCAATTTTTAATAGAAGACACTTTTAGAACAAAAGACTGAGTAGTGTTTGGTGTACCGTATAAATTTTATTATATTCAAATTGCTTATTATTATTCGATTCTTCATGAGATAATGATAATAAACAACTACTCGTTTGACTCAATTAGAATATTCCGAGAATGAAATCGAATTATCGCGGTTAGACATTTAAATACGATTTAATTGAATTATTACTCACTTTCACATTGTAAAATGGACTTATTGCTAAACTGTTTCATGCAAATGTCACATATTATATTTCCAAGTGTTCCACCAGCCAATGTTGTCCACTGATGTGACTGGTGACTGGGTTTCTTTCCACTTTTATCCTAAATATCAAAATAATTCAATTGAATTATCAATTGTATAGAGAAAGAAAATGAAAAATGAATTGAACGAATAGTAAATAATACCTTTTTCTTTCGGAAAAATAGTGAGCCCCTCTTCCTTCGTGTTTTCTCTGAATGATTATCATCGTAAGCGGTACCACTGCAATAATAAATTCAAATAAAGAAAAAATTGTAAAAATATCACGAACATTTGAGTACGCTCATGAATGTAAAAAAAAAGATAAATCGATGCTTATGCAATACTTAATCGAAAGCATAAATGAAAAAAAAAATAAAAGCTTTGAGTAATATGTGCCAAAGCTATATAAAGCTACATCCAATAAATATATAAAGAAAAAAAGAACTGTAATGAAACGATATTTGAAACACAAACAGAAAAAAAAAATAATAAAAAAAAAAAGAAGGAAAAAAAAACACTGAACGAGACAAAATTACTGACCCATTTTTCTTTTAACACTGTTCTTCAACAATATTTTAACAAATTTATGATAAAATAGTTACGACAATGTGGCAATTATACACAATACATCTAGTACTCACTCGGTCATGAGTTCATCGAGAGATGTTTGAACATTCACGGCGTCTTCGCGTATTAAATCTTCATGGAAAGCATGGCTATGGGTTGGATGAAGATCCTCCGTTTCAGTTTCACTTCCACTACCTTTCTCGTTTTGTTCGTGTCGTCTGCTGTGTCATGCACGATTCGTATTTTTTTTGTTTTTTCGTTTTTTTTTAATGCAAATAAAAAAAAAGTAGTAGAAGTGCAAATCACAAACACAACTAATATATGAACTAATCGTGTGTTTTATAAAAAAAATAGACAAATAAAAAGTAAGAATAATAAAAAACCACCACGAAAATAGCTAATTGAAGTGAATATAAATATTTGGCATAAACCACGAGGATGTATATCAATATAACATCTAATTTTCCAAATATTTTATAAAAAAAGACAATAGAGAAAAAAAAACTGTGCCTAATGCAGATGACTGTAATTTTATTCTATCTTGATTCATTGCCATGCTTAGATTTAGCTGTGCGATTTAAAAAAATTAAATTTTAAAAAATGTATACGAGCAAGAGATTTGCGATTTCAATACTTGAAAAAGATGAAGAAGATAAAAAAGACAAATAGAATTCATTTTGTTCCCTGTTTTTTTTCGTTTTTTTCTTTTTTTTTTTGTTTCAAAAGCTGATTGCGCATTAATGCAAACGAACAACAATTGTTCGCACGAAATATTTTATTTCAAATGGAAATACAAAGAAAAAAGGAAAAAATAAATAAACTTACGCCGCTAGTGAGGGGGTGACGCGTGTTCCGGATTCAGCAAGTAGAGCTTGGCCTGGTGGTGTAATAATAGATGGAGTTGAGATTGACTTTTGCAAGGGTAAACGCGATCCAGTAACACCCGGCAACAAACTTGATGTTTCCTGTGACCTTTGACTACCACGTTTAGCTGCTACTTTCTGTAAATCAATCTGCATAGTGGAAAATGTGTAGATGTATATAAAAAAAAAAATAAAAATATTTTTGTGTTGTTATAAAATGAAAATGATGAAATAATGATCATGTAAATGATTTTATTTTATTATATTTGCTTTTACCTGAACAAAATCAGCTTCATTGAGTGAATGTGTGCTAGTTTGAGATCTGCATGATCGATTTGCAACTCCAGCACACGTTGAACGTGATTTGCCGTCGGATTCAAGGTCTATTTCGCTGTCGAGGCTACTTAGACTGATACTGCGCTGTCGCTAAAAAAAAAAAAAATCAGCCAAACTGAAGTAAATAAAAAAACTTGTCAATCTATTTAAAACTAAATAATTGTGACAAGTTATGTCTGGTCCTGTATTACATAGTGTGGTTGAGAACATCAAAATATAACGGCGGTAATAGTAGGAACGATAAGATTTTCGAGAATTAAAATCTCGGAACGTCATAAGCGGAATAATTCAAATGGATAAAGATAGTAACTAATGATTGAATTGTTATCAATTTGTATAAAATAAATCAATAATCTATTTTTTGCAATATTTAAAGTGACGACCTTCTATAATTTCGTGCATAAACAAAAGTATTTCAGAAAGTATTCTCCGCTTATTTTTCTTACACTTTCATTATTGCGATTGTCACGAGATATTTACCAAATTTTGCGCTTGCAAATGATTCTGCACTGGACAACGATGCCGTGCATTTCTCGTTTCCTCAATATCAGTCCAACTACGACGTCTATCAACGCCCAACATTGCCGGTGGTAATTGTGAAAGGCCAATAGGAAAATGTGTTGGTGAACTATTGGTGGAGCAATTGGCGAGATCAGGATCGGAGCCTGGTGCACGTTCACCACCACCACTGCCACCACCTCCACCAGCTCTACCACGTCCTTTAACACTGGCCAAACTCAATGGACATAACGATGGACATGATGAGCTGAGTCTCTGCAATTGTTCATTTTGCGATAAACGATTGCCATATCCCAATGTACACAATGTCAAGTCGCGCATTCGCTGAATACTGTTATGAATTTCATGAAGCTGTTGTAAATTATCCTCTGCAACAACAAACAATACAAAGATACAGAATAAATAATTAATTTACAAAATATTCATTTATTAATTAGTCATTTAATTCATTAATTGATTTATTTATTACCGAGAACGGGATAGTGTTTGGCCAATCCTGGTGAATGTGGCGTCACACTTATTATTGGCACAAGAGGATTCTGTTGATGTTGCAGATGCGATCCCAATACTGATGGTAGTTCACGATTACGTTGATCTTCATTACACTCAGACATTGCAATATTCGTGTTATCTTTGGTATATTCAACAACGTTCCGATGTGTAACGTCATCAATATTTAACACTGCCAAATCCCCATTTACAACTGACACATGACTGCAGTCTGTATGCTCAGAGCCCAAATAATCAGTTATAACATCTTCGTCACTGTCCTCGCCACTGTTCGGACATTCGTCTATAAAATTGAAAAAAAATCAGAGAAAAATATAGATGAAAATAGTAATAAAATAAATGAACAACTACATTAATAAATTACTCAATCAATTAAACTATTAATAGTCAACTTTTCATTGTTTTCTCTTTATTTATTGGAGTTTCTATGTTCAATATCGAATTAAAAATTGATAGAGAGGTGACATTGAATAGTGTATCCTATGTTACGTTTTTTTTATTTTTATTTATTCTATTTTCAAATTTAAACAATTGTTCGATATACAAAGCAAATGGAATAGACAATCTATATCTCAAGGCATTTTCCATTTTAATAGAGAAACAGAACGCCCAGCATCACCAGCAATAGCAGAAGATGTGTTGAATAGAAATCAGGTCACACGGTTATGTGTATGTTCATTGTTGCACGAGTCATTATCGAGATTTTGACGTTTACATATAAAAAAAAAAAAGAAAAAGAAAAGAGCGAGATGTATCTGTATATCGACAACAGTGTATGAATACAATACCTAAATACGGCAAAGAGTTTGTGAAACAACAAAGAAACATCACGAATAAATAATCTATATAATTATTTAATTTTTCCAATCGACTTTTCACTAACATTTTCACTAATATAATTGTTCAACCGAAGCTTCACAATATTTGGTATACGATGTTATTGATTATTGACAATAAAACCCACAATGAATAAAATGTATTGATTACTGGTTACTAAATATTTTTATTGAAATTTTATTCAATATATTTTCTTTATTAAATATATATGTAAATGTGCGTATGTGTGCAAGAGTGTGTGTATTACAGCAGCACTTGTAGAAGAATCTAAGTCCGGGAATTTATAGATATACATTGAAATATTTATTTCGTAAGCAAAGTATAAAGAGAAAGAAAACGTTTCACTTAACTTTAACCTTATCATTTTTATCCTATATAAGCAATCATATTTATTTATTGATAAGATTTATTTGTGTAATAATTGATTGAACGATGTACCATAAACACGATGATTAAAATAATTGATGACCAGATTTATTTACTTTTCGTTTAACTTTTTTCTCGCTTTTTGTCGTTTGATAATTGAATTTTCTCTTTGTCTTTTTTGATTTTGGCGATAATTCTCGACCGCGAAAAATAAAAATGAAAAGGGTGTGCAACGATTGTTGCGTCCACCCCAAAGCTTTTTGGAACGAATTGATCCGCGACCTCGCGACTATCTACACTAACCCTATATATATTTTACTTGTACCGGTATGTCGAGAAAACCAACCCCCATCATAGGAGCCACCCCCGTCACTGCCCACTATTATTGGTAACGAACTGTTTCACAAAATTCATGTGTGAGTATGTATGGGCGTTCGTGTGTATATCTATAGATACATTTATATATATATATATATATATATATGTGTGTGTGTGTGTGGGTTCTCCCCCGAATATGGTTCGACCAATCTTTTGTGGATAAACCCTTATTTCTCTCAGACATTTTTTTTTTCTTCGAAATAAAATTTTCTTCTTTTTCATTATTTTTCCATCTCTGATACCATAAAAATGCCGCGGAAAAAAAATACAAAAGTAGAGCACACACAGTACTATTTAATTAAAAAATAAATAATCTTTGAATTGAATTAGAAATAAATTTATATAACAGGTCAATTTACTTTTCTACATTTATCAGTTTTTTTTTTTTTTTTTTTTTTTTTTTTTTCGATATTTTTTTACATGATAAAAGTGTGAAACTTACCAGACGAGAATGGAGCAAGTCCCTCCTGTCGCTTTTCCATTATTATTATCGTTCCAATTATCTTTCACAATAAATTTTATGTACTATTTCTCGCGCGATCTCGTTAAATAACGAACTGCAATATAAATAAATAAATAAATAAATAAATGAATGGATGAATGAATAAATAATAGTTACAATAAAATAAATGGGAGTTGAATTAAAAAAAAAAAGAAAAAGTAAACAATTTACAGTCAATGATTGCGATATTTAATTGCAATTCGCAAATATTTGTGTTGTATGCAAAATACACAAATGTATAAATATTTTATTATTATTTTTGTCTCGTTTTATGTTTCGAAATAAATAATTGCTGTGATTGAAATTTAAAACATAAAAATTATTGATTTGTACAATGAAAAAATATAAAGATTAAATAATGAAAATAGTGTAAAAATGGGTGATGTTGTGGGACGAGAAGACAATTTATTTCCATTGTAGAGACACGACACTTGTTGCCAGGGAAAGCCGCAATGACAGGTAGTAGTTCTCTCACTGGCCATCTTATTATATTCCTTCTATATGTGTCTACTAAAATCGCCGTGTATTAATACAGGTGTGTGTATATATTGTACACCTACCCAATTCAATTTGCAACGTAAAAAATATTTCATAGAAATCACTCAATTAAACACGCACATTAAACACTTCCAATATCTTTTGCATTCATTTGTTTACATATTATTGAATTAAAAATATTATAATAGCAAATAATTGTGATACGTCAACCATTTTCTACATTAACAGAGAGAGGAGAACACACGCACTGACACAACTATGAATATATATTGTATATCCTGCCGACACTCTAAGCTCTTTTGCGTGCGTTGACTAAATAAAGATGAGCTCACATTGAGCGACACAGTAGGCGCGAAAAATACGCGACATACTGTACTTTCATGTATATCAATACAAATGTATAAACACATACACAAACATGGAATATGTGTCGTTGAAATATGTTTCTAGATGTTTGTGTGGGTTTGTATGTTATGTCGGGTCATGTCGAGTGACTGGTCGTAGAGTGGGAAGTGATTTTGAGGCGTGACCGATATCCGGTATGGAGAGCGCCATTTTTTAAAAATTTCCCGTCTGTTTACACGAAATATTTTTATTCATTTGTCGTTTTTTTTTTTTTTTTTCATTTTTTTCTTAATTATTTTTGAAATGTTATGTTTATTGTATCGTATTGTTGAATGCAATATTAATTTTGATGGGAAATTATTAATTGAACAGATGTAAATATATAAATCTATATCGAACGGGCATGTACCAAAATATATTTTTTTTTTTCGATTTTTTTCTTTTCGAAAAAATTATTGTTGAATTTTTTGGATGACTATTGAAGTTGTGTGAAGTTGCTTGTCCCGTAATAAATTAATGTTTTGGACGATTGGAATATTGATAAAAGGTAGCGGAGTGAATAAATTAAATAGATTTATGAAGGAATACAATGCAGCATAGAGAGAATGTCTTTATATTCAATAATACATGGGATATGAAATTTGCACGATTTTATGGTACAAAATTGAATTATCCTGACAATAATCTATCCACGTGTGTATGTTTGTGCAGCTGCACATTTACAATTGTCGCTTTCTCCTCATTACATTCGTCGCAGTCTGTTTCCATCATCCATTAGTGGTTTTTTCTTTTTCTTTTTTTATATGTTGATATAATTCACAAGGAAATTGTTTTGAGCAAGAGGTGGCGGCGCCATTTTATCACCACAATAATGGCGCGAATTTTCATATTTCAATCGGTATGGCAGTTGATGAGGCAAGAGTGCGTTGTATGTGTATGTATTTTTATTTTGACAAAGCCGGTTGTGTTGCAATGACGCTATTAATGCTCTACACGTTCTATTTCTGCTCTTTTATTATTTCATTAATATAAAATTTGCGTTTATCACTCAAATTCTCTATCAGTAATTACTGTGATATATTTTTGTTTGTTTTGTATGTAAATTAATATCGAAATGTTTGAAGAAGATATTGATGACATGACGTTCTACAATGACGATGATGATGATGATGATGATGATGGTGGTGGTGGTGGTGGCGGCGAATGTGTTGATTGTGATCATCGAAATTTTGAATACGATTACGATTATGAAGAGATACAAACGGAGAGTTTTGATGAAATCTTCAAAAATTGTCTCATACCCAGTATTTTTGATACTGTGAAATATTTACTACCCTTATTTATTGTATCATTGTCATTCAAACTCGTCACACATTACGGTAAACAATATTATTAAATCATTTAAACCATGAAAAATCGACAAAAATTCATATTTTAATTGACAAAATTTACATATTTTTATTTGTTTTCCTTTTTTTTTCAGTAAAACTACCACATAAAATACACCACATATCGTCAATTCTTTTAGGAATATTTATTTTACATCATTATGTACCTGAGTCATTGTACTTACTAGAGATTTATGCAGTATTATCGTATATATGCCTTTGTTTACCGAAGCAATATCAAAAGGGTGTGGAAATGTTTGTACTCAGCCTTACAATTATTTTATACTGGTAAATAATTATTTTCACATTTTTTTCCTTCTCTACTTACTACTTCAATATTCACCCATATTTAATTATAAATTTATTATATTTATTTATATTATTTTTTTTGTATTTTGTTTTAGTGAATACACAATGGATCCGGTAGCGTGGCACAAAATTCGGAGTGTAATAATGATCGCTGCTATGAAAGCAGTTAGTGTTTCCTTGGATAAATTCGATGATTTACCGGACATTTGGCAATATTTAGGTTATATATTTAGTCCTGTTACATGTTTATTCGGTCCATGGATTTCATTCACCAATTACAGAACAGTGGAGCAAAAACATTTATGGGTATATCTCTGAATTATTTTCGAAAAATAAATTACCAAAAATTTATATCAACAAATTGATATCATGTTCTCTCTCTATTCTTATTTTTGTTATATAGACGCTATGGTATATTGTCAGTGCTTCCAAAAATCTCTTGATATCTTTATTTTTTTTGAGTGTATCAAATTGTTGGACTCGTTGGTTAATGCCGGATACAATTGGAAAGTGAGTTAAATAAATAAGTATAGCAACGATTCAATGACTAATAGAATTTCTCTACTCAATATAGACAAAAATAATATATTATTTTATATTGCAGATGGCTTTTGGCATATAGAGATGCGTTGGCATTTAGAACATCGCATTATTTTATATCATACATGTCATCAGCTATTTTATTATTGGGTGGATATTCATCGTCTATAGCAACAATTGTTCGACCAATTGATATTGAATTGCCACGTTCTTTAGTCCAAGTTGTTGTTTCATGGAATATTCCAATGCACACTTGGCTAAAATTATGTATGTATATTGTGGGCTTACTGCGAAAAATGATCAAGTCAAAATATTGGAAATTTTGAGTTAATACGAACAAATCAATAGTACAAGTATCCCCACTGCTAGAAAAATTTACCGAATCATTGTACCCCCATAGAACGGTAGAAATGAACCTACCCGATAATGACCATTTAAATTTAACCAAGTTTTACTATAAAGGAAAATGACTAAGAAAGGTATAACGATTAGTTGATTCAATTTTATTTCAGATGTATTTCGACCGGCAACTAAACATGTAGGAAAATTTGGCGCAGTAACATTCACATATCTAACGAGTTCACTTCTGCATGGATTAAACTTCCAATTGGCTGCTGTTCTTCTCAGTCTCGGGCTGTATACTTATGTTGAATTTCAAGTGCGACATATTCTTGCCAATGTATTTGACGCGTGTATCAGTGCCAAACAATGTTCGCCTGATAAATGCCATCACAAAAAAAATTCCAATTATTTTGGTGTTGTTTTAACGAATTGTGGATTCGCTATTTTGTCAGTATTTCATTTGGCTTATTTAGGATTGATGTTTGATATATCGGAGCTGCAGGAAACTGGTTACAGTTATGCACACACTATTGAAAAATGGTCACAGCTTGGATTCTCCAGTCATTGGATTGCATTCGCGACATATTTAATATATTTTCTTATCAAATGAATTGGTAAGAGGAGAATAGAAATTAGAATTTTGTATTCTCTTTTTCTTCGATTTAAATATATGATATTTTTGTATTTTTCTAGTGCTTTTATAAATTTTTTTTATGTAGTTATAGTGGATATGAAAGTTCATACAAAATAAATGTTCATAATTGATTAATGATTAGTGTTTCATCATTTTATTTCCGATACATCGGTAAATATTTTTATTTCTTATTAAAATTGACAAAATGTTAACAGAGAATATTTTTGTTGGCATGTTGAAAAAAAAAGGTATAAATTTATTATGCCTGTTACACTGCACTTCAACATGTTTTTAGTATGCATGGGCATATATATGTTTACATATATATATGTGTGTGTATTTACTTTATATGTTACGTATTTTTGTTTCAATTGTTTTGCACTATTTTAACGCAAATCTATTTCAAAATGTTATATCGTGTATAACAAAACTCAATGCGCTTCTTTAGGAGTTGATTATAATATTATCAATATCGGCTATTTTATTTTTATTTTTATTTATACATGGGTGAAAGTTTTTTTTATTACTTAAGACGCACTTACAACAAGATAGTATTAAAATACTGTGAATATTAACTAAATGATGACTGTATACATATAGAGATGTGCTTTGCACATCTATATCTGCCAATTATAATAATGTGCAAGTACTCCATTTTGCTTTTTCTTTTGTTTTGTACATAAATACATACGCACAAATATTTTGTATACATTTTGTCACATAATACAATAACATTGGACAATACTGTATCTAAAAAAATAAAATTTTGACAATTATTTCCTCCCACTTCAATAGACAATAACAAAAAAAAACAATACAATACAATTTATTTTATTTTTTTCGCATAATAGATGTTTTGTTTCAATGGCATCACTTCTTTTTTTTTTCTGCTATATTTATAATTCATTTTTTAACGTGAAGAATGTGCTCATCGAGTATTCACGATAAACAAAAAAAAATGTTCACTGTGCAATATCCATTATATTTTATATATAATATTACGTGTAAATATTGTGGAAAAATTTGATCTACAGTGAAAAATTCATAATTACGATTTTGTTTTCGATGTACTTTAAAAGTATTTTGCTTTTTTTTTTT
>CAJUYH010006209.1:0-20831 GCA_910591685.1 Galerucella tenella
CCCCATACTTTACGATTTACATACATATATATATATATATATATATATATACAGAGTTCGGCAAAAGTCCGGTACCGGAGAAAATATAATTTTTTCGGAAAATCTTTTTATAGCACAAATTTTACTCCAACTAAAACTATAATTTGAAAATATTTTGAAACAGAAAAACAAAATTGTAAATTGCACGAAAAGTATAATAGCTAGGTATAGGACACCCTTATACCATTCGAAAGAGGACATTTTTTTAATATGATGAATTATTGAAATACAGGGTGTTCCATTCAAAATAAATCTGATACTGTACATTGAATGACCTAATGATGAAACTGAAAATTCTGAACGCCCTGTGAATACATTCAAGGAATGTCCAACTATTGTAAGATGTAAGAGAAAATTTGCTAGAATTTGTTATGTCAATGGGTTATTAATTTTTCTCGAAATGTTCACATTTTCAAAAAAGTCAGCATGACTCGGAACCCTCTGTATTTAGGTATAGGGAACCATCATGAAGGAGTATTATATTTTTTAGGGGCAATCAGAAAATGCAATAAAATAAGAAAGAATTAAACTTTGATACGTCAGTCTTATTGGAGCACCCTGTATGTTTCAAAATACTTTCAAATTATAGTTTAAGTTGGAGTAAAATTTGTGGTATAAAAAGATTTTCTGCGATATTTGTCCGGTACCGGACTTGTGCCGAACTCTGTATATATGAGTAATTTGCTAAAATGATTATGTGCTATGACAAAAAAAATGCCATCTTAAAGCTGACACTTCCCTCTTCAAAACGCATGTTACAGTTATTTTTATATTTCATTATAACTGTACAATAGTTTATAATGTACTCCGCCGCGCTTCAGAAAATAGAGTCGGGCGGATGCGGAATATATTAAGTTACCGAATTTTTTCCGGACAAACCATTGCTCGGACAAAAGAAACGCTGGAAACTTTTTTTGTTGCAAAACACTCCCCCTACACGGTATTTTTCATTTTTCTCTACCTTCCTTCCAGCGCGAAATATTGAAGAATTTCGAAAAAAAAGTTTTCCGATTTTTTTTCTAATTTGGGAAATCGATGGTTAACTGGTTAACTTTGTTTTTATATTAATCTACATACTTTAGGTATAATTGTTACCCCTATTGTCTGGCCTACTAGTCAGAGCCTGCAAACCATAAGGCTTAGAAGACATAAATATACGATTGAATTAAGATGTTGTATATATATAAAGGAGTAGATCGTTTCATATGATGTATGTCAAAACTGGAAGTGACGTTTTAAATAATTTATTGCTAATTGCAAGAATTTCAATAACTATACTGGTGTTTGATTGATATTACTAGAAAATTTAATATGCAGTTAATCAGACAATGAATTGAATACTTATTAAATATATAATTTATTCAATAACATAAGAAGTAATAGGCGATATAAATGTAATAAACTATAGTGTTTTATTTAGTATTTTCAAAGTCTTGGATAAAATATAGTATTCTACTCGCATATAATGGCTATTATTCACTTGCGTGTTTATGTCACTCGCCTGCGCGTTTCGATAACCAAGTTATCTCCTCCAGAAACTTAAGGTAAAACATTTTTTTCATGTCTCCGCCATTATCGTTATTTTTCTTTTATATTCACGTACTACATTTCGAGAAAAACCGAGATATCTCGACAACCGTAAAACATAAGTATATTTGATCTTCAAGAAACAACCATCATGTTTTAAAGCGAAATTCAAAAATGCAATTCTCTGTTTATTTGAAAATATTTACTGTAGGTACTTTAAAGATAGTGCGTTGAAAATTATTTTCATATCATTCCATTGAAACAATTTTCGCATTAATGCAAAATGTGAATAAAAAATACCTTATCTAGGTTTAACGGTATAGGAAAAATTTGAACTTGTTACAATAATGATTTTTAATTAAAACAGAAACAAATTCATATTCTTCAATCAATAAAATTATTAATTCCTACATTTTTTTTAATGGACTACTGGTAATTGTCTAATAGTGTGTATTAGAATACTTCAGATTATTTCGACAAATCGTCAGAAGTGCACTTTTTATATAAAATATTCAAGGAAAAGTTATAGATCGAGTGAAAAACCGACGCTCTTATCATCGGTAATCTCCTTAATTTTTACAACTATCCTTCTGGCATTTTGCAAGTTTTGTATTATAGAAATATTCTTAGTGTGTCCTAGCTTCATGATAACGTTTTTCTTACTTATACTATCTCGATGATTTTGAAAATTTTTAGCACTACACCTTATCATTTAATGAACCCATCACCATCACTTTATTCTTAGGATGCTTAGAAGAAATAGTGGTTTCATTTATTTCTGATTTGTTTTTTGTTTTAAAAGTTCATTCTTCCTCTTATATAATATAAACATGAGTACAGAAAACAACAGTAATTCAAATAATTCAGGAAATAAGTTGTTGATTTGCATTCAACTTTCCATTTCTAGAGGAAAAATTTGAAGTACTCAATCAATACTGTCAACGCTTTCAAAGGAATATAAAATAATCACCACTCAAATCAATTGTTCCTATTAAAATGCCTTGGAATGAAAACAAATTAAACATAAAACAATATTAAATTATTCGTTGATTAAAAAGTGTTTACGTATGATAGTGGGTCTAAATTTAAAATCCCGTGAAAACTCCGTGGTCTGTTTTAACTGTCAGCTAACGGTCAACAACCAAGTTTCATTTTCTGCTTTGATACCCAATGCCTAATTTGAACTAAAATTTCCACTGCACCGAGTGACCCTTACCCCTCCATAGACTATCATTGCGATTCATTTCTCTATAATCAAGAAGACAAATCACTTGTGTTTCGCCAAAAACTCTAAATTAAATTACACTTTGAAATAAAATGTTGAACTTTTTTCGTGCAGTTACTCTATTATGTCCGTTTTTTTAATATCAACTTGTCAAGTGGTTTAGAGAGTAAAAAAATTGAATTATCTTGGGTAGAATATAATATTACGTAAGTTAGTTTTTAGTTGTGATTATTTTTTGAATTTCATCATGAAAAAAATATATCTGTTGAAAAAGTAGAACAATGAATGCCTAAAAAGTCTGCCTTTTTTAGTGACTAAAATTTAATACACTTACATCTTAAACTTAAATCTCAAAACTCCGCCAGTGTTTCATGGTGTCATGATTGCATTTGAAAAAATTATGTACATTTGAAGGATCTTGAGAGTGAATAACTGCATTGACTATTTTTAACTTGTTTAATATTACTTTTCGCAAGCATAACTCCCTCCTAGTTCCACGCATGCTTAAAAAATAAATAATGCCGTGAGATACTAGGGGTAGGTACTTTCATACTTGATAAACGGATCTAAAATTCCTAAAGCCTTACTTAACCCTTTAATGCATTAATTTTTTTTACGTAAAAAATTATGAAAGAGGATGCTATTGGTTTAAAATAATATATATTCGACATTAGAACGGTATTTTGAAAAAAATAAATTTCTAAATGGAAAAAAATAACATACGCCTGTAGGCGGACCTGTGCATTTACACCATAAATTAATTAAATTAAAAAAGATGTTAGCCTTTAGGCGGAGCTGTGCATTAATTTACCGAGAAAAGATTAACCCAATTTCAAATATTCTTCAAATTGTTCCGAATTAAACAGAAACAAGTGAAACATAATATCACAGTGTTATTATTACACACGACTTGACCTAGTATCACGTGAACGCTTATTTGAGATATATTTTTTATAAGATAAGATATTAAATTGAAAAAATAATCAACAACTTATAACTTCTCTAAAAGTTGTAATTGGCATCGAAAAGCACACAAATACACAATGATTTTTAATCTACTCGCAACCATTTACGCCTGTTGTGCGAAGTTTAAGTTTACCAAAGTGTATAATGAATATTGTAATTGGTAATTTTACATTTCCAAGTCTGACTATTATAATGAATTAATATGATATACATAATATGAATTGATTAATACAATTAGGTATATAATTTAGACATATATTTGCTTAAAATTATTTCAAAAACCATATCTGCGTCAATGTAGTAAATTTTTGTTGACAATATAATGTTCTAGAATTAATTTGAAGATAATCGAGAGACGTGCCAAAAGAAATTTCAATAGTTTCCATTGTAAAAACTCAATATCGGATACTAGAAACTACATTACAAAAGCTATTAACGGTATTAATCCTATGACAACGATTTATCCTATACATTTCATATGTTTTTCTTCATTATGCGCCTGTATCAATGAACGTTCATAGCACTGTGTCGAAATTTCGAATTTTGATATAGAGGTACCAAGTTTCCCTGGGTATTATCATTTTTTTATCTACATCTGCTTACTTCTTACACTCTAAAATGTTTCCCAGTACCTTTTTCTTCTGTCATTTACTTGATCTCTCAATTTCTAATTTAATTATCATTTTCGTAGTTTTCGGGTTCGAAACCTCTTTTTCCCGTACCACCTGTATTGTAGCATTTATGCTCCCTATCACCAATTTGTGTATAATGCATAAAACATCCAAACATTCTTCGATATTATTAATTTGGAAGGTCAAATCAAACCAAACGTTAGGAAAAAACAATGTGGGTCGATTTCCCAATAATTAATAATGAATATATCGGCAGGAACTTACAGAAGATATTTTTCGATATTATCTCATCATACTGATCGTTTCCTTGCGGAAATTATAATTTAAGTTGGTATTCTGGTCTAGAAGTCTAAATTTTAGACATTTTTCAAACTAAAATAAAAAAATGGAAAACATTTTTACAATTCATTTTTTAAAATAATTTTTATTGACAAAAAAAAATTAAAATTTGTCGCATTACAGGCCAGTGAAGGGGGGCTACAAAGGCTACAGTGCACCGTGACTCCAGCCCTTGCAGTGATCTGAAACAAACAAATTTAAGAAATTTCCAAACAGTAAAGATGTCGCTACTGTTTGGACCTGTCAAATGAAATTCACAAAATGGCGTCGACATGTAAAAATAATTTTTTCAACCACCCCCATTTTTGACTTTATCGAATTTTTTAAAAATACTAAAAATTGAAAATTTCCAAAATCTAAGGTTCGCACGATAGAGAGATATACAGGGTGTACCAATCTTACGACAAACTTCGGTATATGGGTTATTTTAAGAGATATCAAAAAATGTTATCAACAAAAATAGTAGATGTGCTGAAGGTCCATATTTTGAAATTATATCGAACTATACAGAGTGCTGCATAACTCCATTACAAACCAAACATATGATTTTTCAAATAGGAACCCCTGTATATTATACGGAATTCGGATTGGTAACATTTTTTTGAAGCTTTTGATATAAGGTTTTGCCACGTTATACAGAGTCCTTCAAAAGATATGGACACGTTTATGTGAAAATCTTAGGTAAATCAACGCTCTGTAGCTTGTTGTACGTTGAAGAAAAAAAATGTATTTTGCCAAATAGATGCATAGATATGATGCAATATCTCCGTTCCTATTAAATTTAAATTATATTCGTTCTTGTATACAGGGTGAACGGAAACTCGAACCTGTCATTTTCTTTCTTATTTCAAATGGAACATCCTGTATTTTATAGCAAAAATAGAATCTTCGATTATGTAACTTCAATTTTTGTCAAGCATTCCCTATACCCAGAGTTTATGAAAACACAGTTATTTTGTAATATTTATTGTAAAATATAACTACTGACCTATTATGTGAAAGCATTAAACGTTGTATGTAACAAAAAATCCTAATCATTGATAAATTTTAATGAACAATTCATTCCAAACAAAACTAGCCACCAAAAGTATAATCCCAACCGTAATATTAAACTAAAGTTTAAAAATGTTCACCGTTAACATCAATGCAATGCTGCAGAATAGTTCAAATGATTGACTAACATTTCTCAGCATATCAACGTTAGCAGATCGAAATGCCGCACTAATTATCTCTTTCATGTCATCTCTAATAGCCGGGGATTTTATGAACTTATTTCTCGCAAGACCCGAAAAAATAAATATACTTTTGTTAAATCAGGTGACCGAGCTGGCCAATCAGTTGGGCCCCCTATTACAGCATTGCATTGATGTTAACGGTGAACACTTTGAACCTTCAGCTTAATATTACGGTTGGGATTATACTTTTGGTAGCTAGTTTTCTTTAGAATGAATTATTCATTAAAATTTATCAATAATTAGGATTTTTTGTTACATAAAACGTTTATTGCTTTCACATAATAGGTCTATAATAATAGTTTACAATAAATAAAACCTGATAACTCTGTTTTTATAAACTCTGGGTATAGGGAAGGCTTGACAAAAATTTAAGTTACATAATCGAAGATTTTATTTTTGCTATAAAATACAGGGTGAAATAAGGAAGAAAATGACAGGTTCGAGTTTCCGTTCATCCTGTATATAAGAAACAATATAATTGAAATTCAATAGGATACGGAGATATTGCATTATGTTACGAAACTCTTTTTGGCAAAATACATTTTTTTTCTTCAACGTACAACAAGCTACATAGCGTTGATTTACATACGATTTTCACATAAACGTGTCCATATCTTTTAAAGGACTCTGTATAACATGGCAAAACCTTATATCAAAAGCTTCAAAAAAATGTAAATAATCCGAATTCGGTATAATATACAGGAGTTCCCATTTGAAAAATCATATGTTTGGTTTGTAACGGAGTTATGCAGCACTCTGTATAGTTTGACATAATTTCAAAATATGGACCTTTAACACATCTACTATATTTGTTGATAACATTTTTTGATATCTCTTGAAATAACCCATATACCGAAGTTTGTCGTAAGGTTGGTACACCCTGTATAAAAGAATTTCGAAGGAATCGGTGTAGTAGAACTTTAGATATCATTTCAACCAGATCCAAAAAAAATAGTTTCGAGAAAAACCCGCTATGAGTTTGAGAAACAATTCCAGTAGAATAACTCGGATAATAATATTTAATACTCACTTTGGATTGATCGACGATCCCAGATCCATGCATTGGGAATTTTTCTACTTCATATGCAATTTTTTGCGAAGTTCTCTCTGCTAACTGAGCAGTTCTGCCTTCTTTTGGAGCAGCAGAAACACGCAGTTCAAAGCTATCAATTCGAACGATTTAAAATTCTTTACGTCTGACAGCTTAGATCATCACAAAATTAACTGTATCTTCGAAAATAATTCGACTTTTGAAATCCGTTGAAGGACATATTCTTAAGGGTCTAAACATTAAAAATATGCAAAAAACAAAAAATGGATTTTCTCAAATTTATAGACGTGTTCTCCACGATATCTCATTATCTTTATTATTAAAAATCAAAACATTAGTGGGAGAATAGATGAGTTTTTGGGATAGTGCGTTAACGCCGTTAACCAATAGCGAATATATAGATTAGATAAGATAAAAAAAATTAATTTTTGTAAAATTCAATGAACATACATTTTTACTAGTAATACCACATACCACTAGAGGTCAAATTAGACCGCAATTTAGACCTGTTAATTGTTGATTTCTAATCGCTGTAGTTGCACGAAAATACCATCCCAAGACACAACAGTGGTGGTAATTTTTTTATAATGTTAACTACTCACGAATCATTGTTGCTATGGGGATTTCCTAATAACAACAAAGAAAGAGTGCTAATCTTGTTAAAATTATTTGAAAAAATTATTACCACGAATGTAATTCGGCGTGATTATTTTTTAAACTATATAAGTAGCAGAATGTTAAGCAAATAAAGTATCTTTATCTACAACTGTCATGTAACGGGTACGATTTGACACTATTTTTAATGTCATAATGACGTATATTACCGCACTAGTGCGTTTTTTATTACATTACCGCACTAGTGCGGTAATAAGAATCTAGAAACATATTAATACCAGAATTAAATATTTAAAATAACACTGGAAGCTACATTTTCAATTTCCGAAAGGAGATTTTCTTCGCTTGAACTCATTTTTATAGATTTTTGCTCATTCAACTTTAAAAATTTGATGACATAACTAATTTTTTTTTTTCACAGCCTTGTTTGTCTTTGTTGCTATGGTCATAAAATATGATACACTACCTTATGTTTGCAGTCAATATTATTAAAAATACGTTGGATTGAAATTTTTTCCAAATTTTATATTATAGGTACTGTTAATAATACTAATAAACAGTTGTAGATAAAATTTTGTACGTAACACGTGTGATAGGAATTATTAACGCACTTATGTGATTACACGACTCGGCCTACGGCCTCGTCGTGCAAACTTCACATGCGTGCGATAATAATGTCCATATCCCACTAATTACGTAAATAACTATTATTTAACAGGTTACTGACAGCTTATTTTTAAATTCTAATAAAAATGACACTGACAAATGTCCGGTACCCAATGACTTACGCATTCATTCAAACGAAGATCCAATCAAACAGCGTGAAAAAATTATCGCTGTAATTTGTTAATGAACAAATTATCAGTGTAATTTTGATGCCATTGGTCGATTTGAATGTTTTTCTCATTACGATTGGCTGACAGGATCGTTTAAAAAATAATCATTTCAATTCCTGTAAAAAGACAAAAATGCAACATTCCGGTTGAAAAAATATTCAACCAACTTTGCCATACTTTCTTTATTTACATCTGAAGTGGTCGTATTTCACCAGGACAGTGCTATTTCATATCAACAGCTGCGACGAAATTTGAATTTACTTAATATAGGTACAGGATGTCTTGAAAAATAATGCTCTGTAAAAAGAGGGTTTTGTTATATTTTTATGAAACAGCGTGTTCTATATATTCGTGGTACTTAGAAATGTTTTATAACTCTTCGAAAAAGTATTCAAAAACTTCAATGGTGTACGCATGAATATTTTGGGAAAATAATTAATTATAAATCAAATATAACCGAATATGGTATGCTTTACCTTTTTTAAAACCTTTTTGGGTTTAACTCAAAAGCTAAACGTCACTTGAGTATACTTTCAAAAAATAAGTAGCTGTTTATTATAAATTTTATGATCAAATTAAATTTAAATTTACCATGCTTGAGATAGACAAGGTTTCGATTTGTCGACTGACCTGATGTTATTCGATCCCAAGTCTTTTGTAGAAATTTGTAAATACTTTTTATATATTTTAGGACTTTTTTGGCCAACAACCGAAATTTTTTTATGATAAAAAAAGATTGAGGAAATTTTTATATTATATCTGAAATGTACTATATTGTATATTATATATATGTTGATAGTTTATTTGTAATTTATTTACTGTGTATATACATACCTGAACAAAACGAATTTGAATGTATTTATTATAAATTTGTTTCCAAATATTGAACGTTATTTTAGTGCAAAAATGTATTTTAAGTTACGTCTTCATGTCCCCTATAATATTCCGGGTTAGTTCAACAGCTTCGTAACTTTACATAAAAATTTTCAATTATCATTAACGGTTAGTCATTAAAAGTCATTAAAATGTACCATTCATCCATTAACACATAATGTTGACAATCTCTTTTTTGTTTTTTGAAAAGAAAATCCGAAACTCTGGAATAAAAAAAAGTTGTAGGTACATTATTTGAGATTCTGTAAAAGCTTCATAAAATTTACGTGAATTATGAAAAACTGAAAATTTAAGATATTTTCTTATAAATAAAAAATGGTAATTGAAAATTTAGTTGATTTGCACAGTGTTTGAAATATGCTAGTCCAATTATAATTTGCAAATTTTGAATTTGAATAAAATCGGTCTTCTTTGAAATATTATCCGATATGGATAATAACGTCATTATTTTATGTTGTTGTTTTTATTTAAAAATTTTCAAATAAATGAAATATCCAACACAAGCGACTTTTATTCTACTGATTGACATATAATATAATAACAAATACATCTTCTAAAAAATGGATCATATTACATCAATGGTGAGTTCAAGTTGAAATTTTACCCAAATTTTATGAAGAATTAATTTCTCTTCATGGAAAAGACGATTTTTTTGTTTATTTCTTCAATATAACATAAAAAAGTCGATATCATTCATTCAATATCCTTTTTGGTGTGCGTCATCGATTGTTAATGTCTTTCTAACACAGTAATTACGTAGGAAGGAATGAAAAAAGGCAGGTCTGTGATTAATCCTAAACAAAATATCACAATAATGAACCGTTTATGTATTACAAACGTTAACCCTAATCTTTGACTTTTATTGGTTGATGTTTAGATTACGCTCAAGCGAAACCTATCAACCTAGCATTCAAAATACTATGAAAGCGTTCCTTTCGTACGGGCAATGTGTCTCACGTCATTTTATACTTTCCCACTGACAGTTCTCGTCAGGTCTGTACCTTGTTGTTTACGGTCAATTATTATTTATTAAAAGTGAATATTATTCTTATTGTTATATTCATTTTAATAATACAAAAATATACCTAGATCCACGAAAAAACATCAAGATTTTGAAAGTTCTCAATTATTTTCAGTTTGAAAGAAGCTGGTGATTATTAATTCAATAGCCTTTTCGAACTTCGCGGTATTTATCAAATTTAGGGTTGGCTATTGGGAATTCAATATAAACGATAATCTTGTGGCAGAAAAGGAATTATTTCTTTGTACATTATTTCATAACCTTGACATAGGTTTGTATAATAAATACAATTAGCAATACTTATAAAACTACGAATATAATAAAAACAAACGAAAAAAGCCGAAGGCAACTTGCAAACTACAATCAGACAATGGAAATGTTAGGTAAAAGATAATTGAGGTTATACACAATGTACAAAGAAGTATAGTTTGGCAAGTTTATCTGAAGCTACGCGGTATCGGTATGAGGCGAGGAAACATGGGACATGTCTGTCATAAACGTACCAATAGCGTATGGTACCTATTTTACCAAGTAAAACTGAAAATACAGAGGTCACTGACCATGTATGTATGTATGTGTGTATTTTGGGGTGACATTCACTGAGACCTGAAAGATCTATTGTGCCCCCTTACTTCTACTCAGTTTCTGAGGAGAGTCTCAGAAACTAGTAGTTCCTTTAGTCCTATTTCCCGGATGAATTTTAGGATGTCTGCAGGCAGCAACTTAGGCAAATGTTCTTCTTCTATCCAGTAATCTCCTAGGTGCTGTGCTCTAGGATTCTGAAGTGCTGTGCAGTTGGAAAGTATGTGGATGGAGGTTTCTTCTTCCATTCCACAAAATCTGCATTCTTCTTCCTCCACTATTTTGAGTTTTTTCAGGTGCCCATTCAGGCGACAATGTCCCGTCAGGATCCCTGTTAAAACTCTCAGCGCAGTTTTACTTTGACTTATGCATTCTTTTGATCTCAACAGGCTGTAGTCACCCAGAAGAGTCTTTGATTGTATAAGCCCTACTAGATCTTTCCGCAAAAGGGTTCAGGCCCCCAGAAAGGTATTTCAGTCCCCCTCTTTGCTAGTTCTTCTGCTATTTCATTTCCTTCTATTCCAGTGTGTCCTGGAATCCATAGTAAGGTGACTGATTACACAAGAGCTCAGTGCCTAAATGACTATCCGACATTATGATAATCCTTTGTCTTCTGTATCCTTTATCAATATTGAACTGGGCGCACATTCTTATGGCGTGGATTTCCGCTTGAAAGATACTTGGGGTTTTTCCCAAGCTTTCAGAGTGTTTGGTTCTTGGCCCGAACAGTTCCTTCTATTGCTTTTGAGCCGTCTGTGTACCATTGACAGGCATTCTTTCCAAGTCTGGTAATGGTATTTGGATCCCATTCCTTCTTGTTGCTCAATTCCGTAACGAATTTCTTTGAAAAGTTATACTTTTTCATCATACCGTCATGTGGTATGTCCCAGGTTGTCTGATTTCTAAGAAGTGAGGAGGTGGTTTTTTTTAATGATTCCCTCTCTACTTAGTCTGTATCTTGTTCTTTCTGCAATGCTTTCCACCACCATATGTAGAGGGGTGAGGTTGAGAATCACTTCGATGGCTGCTGTTGGGCATGTTCTCATTGCTCCTGTAATGCATATACATGCTTGGAGAGGTTTTCTCTTGTCGTCAATAGGCTAGTTCTACTACTCCACGCAATGGCTCCATAAGTAATGATTGGTCTCACCATGGCAGTGTACATCCAGCTTAGGATTTTTGGGTTACAACCCCAGTTTCTTCCTGCCAGATTTCTGCACACCATTAGAGCCATTTTTGCCTTGTATGTAGTCTCCTTTTAGTGTTTGTTTCACAGGAGTTTACTGTCTGTAGTTAAATCTAGATACTTGACTTCTTGTCTCCTGTTCGAAAACTCACTTTTCTAACCGATAAAATAAACTTTTATTTTGTGGTTGTTACCTATTATTCATTTAGAATAATAAGGCAAGATAAATTGCAACGGCGACTCAATGTGGAGAGCACCTCAGGTGTGAATTCGGAGACCAAACTAATATCAATTCAGGGAGTAGTCTTACCGGTTCGCGGGTAATCCTACTTTATTTAAGTTATTGAAGTTATATTGAAGTTAATGAGATAATAAATGAAGATAAGAAACCAGGTACTAAGTTTCAGTGTCTCAGGTACTCAGTTTCACTGTCTCAGGTACTAAGTTTCACTGTCCCAGGTTCACATTGAATGCACTTTAGAAAAAAAAGTTTGAGGTAAACCTCTTACAATAATTAAAAATTGACCTTATCGGTTCATGGTTCACAGGAGAAAAAAAGCTTATTCCAACTACTCGCTATTAAATTATTGAACTATGCGATGAGCAATCGACATACGTTGTATATTCCTTTCCTGTTCACATGCTCCGCTTCGAGAAAGAATTTACATATTAATAGTGTGTTCTTAATTTCTATCTATAGGAGAGAAGAATTGAAATATTTGACCAATATCAGTGTATACTGATCCTCACCAACGGAGATTATCCGTCGCACATTAAATGTAAAAATTTTGCCTTTCAGTGGTGATCGGTGCTACAGGTTCTCGACGAGAATCCCATGTTGGTAAGGAAAAAGGACTGGCTACTCGCCGTCCGGTAAATATTTAAATATTCCAATGATAGTGGTCAAATATAACGTTACACACCCCTACTACCAGGGAAAATTTTTCACACAAATTTTTTTTTCATAAATGCACAACATAAAAATTTCATGTTGCTGAATGAAAAGAAAATTATATACCACATAACTATTACCATGTGTTATCAGAAGAGAGTGACACACTTACTGATTAAAAAAAACATTTTCAAATTGAAGGAGAGAAAAGGAACAATTTCAAGAAAATTTTACCAAATAATTAATTAATAGGAAAAAGAAAGATACACAAAACTTTGAATGGTAAGTTTTGAGAAGAAAGGAATAAGTACCAGGTACCCACATACAAATCATAAGAAAATTTAGATAAATATTTAAGGTAATTGATACGACTTTTGATTTGATGATAGATCACTGTATCTGTGAGTTCTCAAAGATAATGTCACGAGATAAGATACGATAAAAAAAATGAGACTTCCCACCAGATATGTAGGGGTACACTAGGTTACTTTATGTAACCTTTAAAACAAACTTCTTAATGGACTGTAACACTTTTATTTGGCGTTTATTTTACATAGCGTGTACTACATCCTACTTCGTTCGCTGGTTTATGGTAACTGACTGTTTCAACGTTAGGCGGTGTTGCCGCTCTGGGCAAGAAATATTTCATACACTAACATACCGCCGCCCTTGGAAGAATATAGTTCTTTCAACATTGAACGGATTTTGAACACAATAAATTATAATATGACTATAAAGTACCTTAGAATACAAATATAAGAAAATAAAACGGAATTTATCAAATGAAAGGAAGTAAGTGCCACTCAATGTTTATGTATTAAATGTTCAATCACTGTCTACGGGTAAAACACAGATCTTCGTCACTGGACGTCGAATTTCGTTGTTTTGCGTTTTCAACCCCACAACTCTGATGACTCCGTCACGCTCTGGATAAAGCTGAGTGACGCGAGCAAGCTGCCAATTGGACACAAACGTGTCATTGTTGCCTTGTACCAAAACCAAGGATCCTACTTTTAGAAGCTCTGAATAACGCTGCTTCCACTTGGAACGAGTTTGTAATTGGCATAAATATTCTTTTTGCCACCTTCTCCAGAAGTAGTGAATTATTGATTGGAGCTGTTTATATTTATGAAGACGGCTACCTGGGACGTCGGATAGTAACGGTTCTAGAAGTGAGTACAGACTTCTTCCGATTAAGAAATGTCCCGGTGTTAATGGCGTAAAATCTTCGGGGTCCGCAGTTAAAGGGGCAAGAGGACGGGAGTTGAGGATACCCTCTATTTGAATAATCATGGTGAGGAAATCTTCGTATGTATAATGATTTTCCCCGATTAATCGCTTCAAATGAAACTTTACACGCTTTATGCCCGCTTCCCACAGCCCTCCAAAATTTGGACCTTTCGCCGGTATGAAATGCCATTTAATTTGTTTTAAGGCTAAATCGTTTGCTATAGTTTCGTGATTATCTTCTAAAAGTTTATAAATTGCCGATAGTTCATTACTAGCGCCTAAGAAATTGGTCCCGTTATCGGAAAACATATTTGCTGGTTTTCCTCTCCTACTAACGAACATCTAAATGTAATGCCTTTGTATTCATACATACAAATAGGCATAGATATAGCCCTTTATTAATTTCGGAAATCGCGTTTTTCGGTCTCTCAACAAAAATGGCCCACCAAAATCTACCCCAGTATTTAAAAATGGAGAATAGACATTTATTCTGGAATCAGGGAGATCTCCCATTGAATATTGAGAACCTTTCGGTTGAGCTTTAGTACAAATTACACATTTTTTAATAATTTTTTTCATATATTTCTAGAGGAAATAGGCCAGTATTTCTCTCTGACATTACATAGTAATTGCTGACTTCCGCAATGAAAAGATTCTTGATGGATATAAATTATAAGTTTCTCCGTCAAAGGGTGAGATTTAGGTAAAATTATGGGAAATTTTTTATCGAACGGTTGTTCTGCCTTACGTAGTCTCCCTCCAACTCGAATAAGTTCGTCCTTAAAAAAAGGATTGAGTGATAAAATCACACTCTTTTTTGATACCGGCTTGTTATTTTTCAAACAATAATATTCATTCGCAAAATGCACCTTTTGAATTTCTTTTATTAAGAATATTTCCGCGTTTTGAAGTTCTTCAGGAGTAAGTGGAGTACCAGTTGGCGATTGTGATGAACGCGTAATCCTCAATTTAATTGTGTCACAAAATCTAAATAGGAATGCCGTGACTCTTACTAACTTACTAAAGTTTGAAATTCTCTCAATTAAGCGCGTGACTAATGCATTTTGGACTATATTTATTGATTTAGTGCTAACTATTTTTGATTCGGGAATTTCTAGCGTGTTGTCATAACCGTCAGTTAATTTCCACGTTAAGCGACTCTTCAGGAGCCACTGTGGCCCGTGCCACCATAAGGTATTGACCTTGAGCTCATTTAGGGAACATCCGCGTGACAGAATGTCAGCAGCATTGTCATTAGATGATACATGATACCAGTCAGAAACATTTGTTAATGTCTGGATCTCACTTACTCTATTCGCGACAAAAGTTTTCCACCTATGAGATTCTCCCTTGATCCATGCCAAGGTAATAGTAGAATCTGTATAATAAAAATAATCATCAAATTTAATTTTCATAACTTTGTCTACCTTGTTCACGAGCTGTGCTGTTAAAAGTGACGCACATAACTCAAGACGAGGTAACGTCAATTTTTTGATGGGGGCAACGCGAGATTTCGCACATAATAAATTGCAATATATTTGACCATCCGATTTAACACACCTAATAAACACACATGAGCCGTATGCCTTTTCAGACGCGTCGGAAAATGCGTGTAGTTCTATTGTGATGCTATCATTAAAAAGAACTTGTCGAGGACATTTTATTTCATTTAATAGTGACATTTCTTTCTTAAATTCAAACCATAAAGTTTCCAAATGTGGTGGTATGGGTTCATCCCACGGGATTTTCGATAACCACATTTGCTGCATTAAAATTTTTGCCCTAATTATAAACGGTCCTAATAAGGTTAATAGATCGTAAATTTGACATATTGCTGATAAAACGGTTCGTTTCGTTTCTTGTTATCAATATTAGCGACCGCATACATAATACAGTCTGATTGCGCATTCCATAGAATTCCGAGAGTTTTGTTCGACTCGTTTTCACCGAATTGCAGATCCTTGTAACTTTGGATTTAACAAGGAAAGATGTGTGCGTGGTTTAAAATTCAACCAACAAGATGCTGGAGTTTGACCTGTTGCCGTACTTGGGGTTGTTCTATAAGAAAGCAGATATGAAGCCAGTAATTGTGTTAATGAATAAGTATGTTTTTCTTTTTTGTGTTCTAATGCTAATTTTTTTAATCCTTTCTTTACTGTTTGTACACTTCGCTCTGCCAATCCGTTGCTCTGGGGGTGATAAGGAGGTGAAAAGCTTTGTAGAATATTGTTTTGTGAACAGAAATGTGAATATTCATGCCCATCAAATGGCGGACCATTATCTGATACCATCTCTATAGGTATTCCTGCTGTGGCAAAAAACATTCGAAGGGTGTTTATAGTAGGCTCTGCTTTACAAGAATTCATTTGCCAAACTTCTGTCCATTTGCTATATGAATCAACTAATATTAAAAAATGGTTTTGTTCATACTGAAAGAAATCTATATGACAACGTTGCATAGGATGTACCGTTTTTGGCCAAGGAATGGTTTGGTTTGTTACCGATTTGAAATTTACAACATTACAAGGTTGACAGGACTGACACAGTAAGGTTATGTCACCGCTTAGTGTAGGCCACCATACGTTTTCTCGTGCTAGCATTTTACATCTGACTATTCCCGGATGTCCCTTGTGGAGTAAATCTAGGACAGGTTTATGTAGCTTATGCGGAATCACTACTCTATTTCCAAACATAAGGCAATTTTTTTCTATGGACAAATAAAAACGAACATTAAAGAAAGGTTGTAAGATCACTTCTTTATTTTTGTTTGGCCATCCCTGTAAAGTCAACTGCATAGCTTTACTGATGACAGGGTCTTTTTTTGATGCATTTGCGATATCGGGGACCGTTAAAGGCAAATTCAATTGAAAGTCTATATTATGGATTGGTTCAGTTAACTGGTTTTCACATGGCAATCTTGACATAGCGTCGGCTGGAGCTAAAAGGGTACTCTTACGGTGCTCAATCACGAAATCAAAAGATCTAATAAAAATTGACCAACGAATCAATCTTTCTGTAGCCAGGATAGGCAGCGCTTTGCTGGGACTAAATATACTCTTTAAGGGAGCATTGTCGACGACCAATTTAAATTTCCTTCCCCAAATATACCTGTAAAATTTTTGAAATGCAAAAATTACTCCTAGACCTTCCCGTTCTATTTGCGAGTACTTTTGCTGTGCCGAATTTAATGTACAAGATGCAAACATTATTGGTTTCTCTATATCTCTAACGTTATTTTCCTGAAATAAATGACTCAAGACACAACCTAGTCCATAAGGGCTGGCATCAGAACTTACTATCAATGGTTTTGTGGGGTCATATGGGACTAAAATATTATTACTAACTAATTTTATTTTACTTAACTCGAAAGCTTGTTGACAGTCAGACGACCAATTAAAAACAGTATTCTTTTGTGTTAGACTATAAAGTGGTTTTAAGTCTCTGCTCATGTGTGGCATGAACTTCGCATAAAAGTTTAGCATTCCAGTGTATGCTCTAACTTCACTAATATTTTTAGGTGGTTTTGCTTTCATTATAGCTTCAACTCTGGTATCAGTTGGATGATAGCCATCCTTATCTAGTACATGGCCTAAATACTCTACTGACGGCTTAAACCATACACACTTGGTTTCCTTGACACGAATATTATGATAGTTTAGACGTTTTAAAACTTCATGAGTTAGTCGAACACATTCTTCAAATTTGGTAGCACCTATAATTATGTCATCTAGGTAACATTGGACTGACTGCAAACCCAATAAGATTTGATCAATTTTTGATTGAAATATTGAGGGTGCACTGGCTATACCGAATACCAAAGCAGAGAACTGAAATAGTCCTAATGATGTATTTATAGTCAGTAAGGGTTGGCTTTCAGGACTAACCCTTAACTGTAGATATGCCTCTGATAAGTCAATAACAACATAGCATTCATTTCCTGCAATCTTTTGCAAAATATTTTCAATTTTTGGCAAAGGATAAACGTCAATTTTTAAATTGGGGTTGAGTGTTCTGCTGACATCTGCACAGAGGCGATATCCTCCATCTTTTTTCTTAATTGGCCATATGGGGGAAGCCCATTCTGAATGTGTTATTCTCTTAAGTTTTCCTTCTTTCTCCATTCTTAACAATTCAGATTTCACTATATCCTCTAAGGCATATGGTAAAGGATATGCTTTATGAAATACTGGGATAGCAGATTCTTTTAATGTTAGATTTGCTGAAAAATGTTCAATAAATCCTTTTGGATTGGTCCTAAAACATTTAGGATATAATTTTCTCATTTCAGACAATATTATTTGAATTTTTGTTTCTGAAAAGGTATTATTTACTTTGTGACAGTTTACCTTCAAGTTATTACTTATATTTCGCCAGTTTGGAGAAAGTACATCTAGCCAGTTCCTTCCTAATAAAGGAACGAAATTTTCCTCAGAACATACTATTAATGGTAAAATTGATTTTTGACCTTTTTCATTACTCACTCCTACCATTACTTGACCTTTTACGTTAATTTGACCTGATATAGACGAAAGCTTACAAGCAGAAGGATTTATTAACCTTCCAGGAAATAATGTGTTGAAAGTTTTAAATGGAATAATAGATAATGCCGCCCCACAATCAATTTCCATTTGAACCCCCTTACCATCTATGTCTAAACTTACTATTTCTGGGCGATTATTATTTATTTTGATTTCGTTTATTATTTGCGAGACATTATGAGCAACTTGTGGTTTGTGTGTAGACTTTACTTTTGCACAATTCCCTTCATTCATTAAATTTGACTGACATTGTAAATTATTTGACCCAAAAGTGTTTACATTTCTGCCTAATGAATTAATGACCAACTGTTCAACTAGTGACTCTTGTTTATGTTCTCTATTCAACTTAACATTATTATAATTATCAGAATTGATAATTCTTACTTGGTGGATGCTTGTACTCCCGAATATATCTGATAGAGAGTCTTCGGAGTCTTCTTGGTTAACATACTCTTCTTCTTCTATGTCTTCTTCTGCCTCTACATGTTTTATTTTCGACTTGCAGTAAGGAGCTGTGTGACCTACTTTGTTGCAATTATAGCATGTCCAAAATCTTGCAGGGCATGCGGCTGGATCATGAAATCTTCCACATCTGTGACAGTTTTGGTAATTATTTTGACTTAGTGACGGATTCTTATGAGACTGACTTGTGTTGCCTTTATATGTTGGCTTAAATTGATATGACTGCTTTTGTTTATGACTATACTGACTTGGTTTTTTATTAACCAGAATTGCACTTCTTTGACAGTTACAGCTTGACGGACTTGCACTCACTTGACTTCTTCGATAATTGTGACTAGCTACGCCTGTATATTCGTTTCTACTTTGATTCCCCTTATCATTATATTGACTGACTCTACTTGACTTTACTTTGTTTATTTGAGATTCCTGATGAAGGGTTTTTGCATATTCTGACACTGTTTCCTCCTGTAGTAAAATTTCTTTGGCTTTTTGGTAAGTTAAATTTGTTTCTGAGAGAAGTTTTCGGTTCCGGTAGACTTCGCGACCCTCGGAATTTTAGGTTAATTTTAGATTTGTTTGAAAGCTTACCTTTAATAAAGCAGATTAGAACAAAAATTTCGCTGGATCATCCAGTAATTACTTCAAAAATCACGATTTTAGTCCAAAAAATTGTACTTTTCCAACACTAATTCATGCTATTTCACGATAAATATTTTCACTTTAAACTGTAAAGGTTATTATCTTGAACTAAATGTCAGTCTGTTTCACACAAAAAACCGTAAGAAAATACTTAAAATTTGCCAATTTTTAGAAATATTCGTAAGCATAAATATTTTCGTTTGACACTTAATCTTATAAAATTACACACTATAATCTTATGTCAGAGCTTATGTCTGGATATCATAGGTTCACAAATTAGGATCAGGTGATACTTCCTAACGGCGTTGTCAAATGGTGTTTATTTTCTTTCAGCTGAATTAATAATACATTGTAATAGATCACATGAATATATATAACAATATAAAATTATTTGCATTTTCATGAAAATTTAAATAATAAACATCCTTAGAATGTAGTGTTTATCTTATATTTGTTTTATACATTAAATAAAAGAGATTATAACAAACTTACTGCTGGACTACAGTCTTTTTCTTTTATCACGAATTTTAGTTTAATATGATAGAGGTTATTTTTTCTATTCTTACCTTGCTATTTCTTCGTAGAAAGCTTATTGTCTAATCACTTTTCTTGATTCTAACAATTATCACTCATTTATGATGGAATCACTAATAAACCACAGTTTGGCGATTTTTATACATTATCGATTTGTTTTGAAAGGTTCGTAGGCAAGATCCTCTCGTTGCAGCTGCACCGATTTGCGCATGCGCCTAATTAACGTGGACACGCCGCGAAATTTTTAAATATTCAATAAATTAATTCTTTCCCTTTAACGACAATACGCGTAAAGACGCCTTTGTTATTTCTAGATGGATTTTCATTCATTTTGGTCCATGATAAAATTGTTATTATATTATTGAGTTTATTATTGAGATAGGATTGG
>CAJUYH010006210.1:0-20829 GCA_910591685.1 Galerucella tenella
ATAATGTAAATATTTCAAATATTTCACAGAAGAATATTGAACAAAGTCAAATTCAAAAAGTAAATGAAACATCAACTTCAGACTTACTGGAAAGTAATAGTGTTCCCTCCGTGTCATCCGAGTTGTCAGAAGAAACTCCGCAGAGGAGCAGGGATCCTCTTCCAAAAAACGCAAAATACAAAAACATACTGAAAATTGGGAAAACTCAGCTGTACAATGTCTGACTGCCTTGAGTAACAAATATAATGCAAACACAAAAAAGAAAGAATCGTCTGACGAAGAAGATGCCGACTTAAAAAAACTAAATGATGCTCAGAAGAGACGATTCAAACAAAGAGTTTTTGCACTTTTTGATGACATTCTAAATGAAGACTCTGTACATAATACTGTACAACATGTCCCGCTTCCTTTTCCATCCCCATATTCTTCTTCAGTATCCGAGGCAATATCAGTGTCTTCCTATGACAGCAACTTGCAGTATTCAAATAATAATGATAAACAATATACGGATCTTGTTCGTGCTGTTGTTTATGAATGAAGTATTATTTTAAGTTTTGTAACCTAGTTAAATTACAATATAATATGGAACAATTTTAGTTTTTACTTACCTCAGTGTAATTAACAACTTTTCTTCAACTCCCAAAGCCAGTCTCAAATTTGTATCCTTTTTAATTATGTGAGGCCCGACAAGGGAAACTAATCTACTAAATGTCTGTACAGACATTCTATAGAAAGACTGAAATTTGTCCGGATGCTCACTTAATTCTTTTGACACTATATAAGAACCATGTTTAAGATTTATGTGGTTATACGGATGTACCCAGTAACGTCGTTTCTTTAGTTTTGATTTCTTTTTGTGTTTTGATAATAATAATGTGGTTACAACCCCAACTACTGCGTCGTCATCGGTGTCCATTGCTAACTGAAACAAATTAATTTAATTTGGTTTGTGCATCGATGAAGTACAAACTTTCTGTTTCGTATTTCATATTTCATGTTTCATGTTTCTCGTTTCACATTTCACGTTTCTAGTTTCCTTGATGTGTGGCTTGCCTTAAGATATTAGAAATGTGTTTTTTGAAATTATTTATTTATTCAACTTGGACTTTCCCTTGGAAAGCAAAATGTTTTGGAACTTTCTGGAGAAGTCATTTTTTAGAGATGATGTACAACTAGAAAGCCCAAAAGTTCATATAATGTGTGAATTTGTAATAGGTGAATACAAATGAAAAGAAGTACATTTTTACTCTTTAGGAATATTATATTTTTTATGCAGCGGAAATATATTAAAAATACAGAATTTTTTTGTCAATATAACATGTTACACCTAATTTGCTGTTTCAAAGTAGTAACTTCTGTTTAAAGGCAGAATTTAAGAAGCAAATTATCATGAACCACTGTTGGGGAAAAATCATTATTACATAATTGAAAGTGTAACACCTAATTCAAAAGCTATTTTTGGGACTGTTTTATCTCAAATTTGTATTTTTATTTGCAGATACTGGTACATCGAATAAATGGACATATAAGATAATTTTCAGCCAGTGTTGTATCTTAAACTAGACGAAAATATTTTATCATACTACCACATTTAATGGAGATAGTGCTATACCCCTAAAATTAAATCGGCGGTCATATTCGCATATGTGTTTAACGTATTTACCCAGTAAACACATAAGGTGTCTGAAGCATTTCAACGGAGCCGTAGATACAATTTGAAACATTCGAAAGATATGTTCCAGAAACATATATTGAACGTTTCGTGTGCGGAGCAATGTTTCAAATGCACAGATTACACATGTGAACAAAAGACATGTATCTGAATAATTCAAATATTGCATATAAAATAACTGAAATGAAAGTAATGTTCATGACACAATAACAATATACCTATTGTTAGTGAATATATAGATTTAGAGAATTGTGAGTGGTGGACAATTGCACATACCATGGGGTTTAATCATTTGCTTTTAGGCCTAGACATGTATCCTTAATGGACGACACAAGACACCAACCTGCAGAGTAAACAATTAAATGTTATAAATTCAAGTACAACATGCTTTTTTACAATTAGATCTTCATAACATCAGTTTGTTTATAAAATCATTTTTTGTATAAATTCCAAAATTAGTTTCTTTTGTGTATTTTTGAAAATAAAGTTCTTTTTTAAAAGTTGCGAAGTGGAACGATTAACATTTCTGGCGCTGCGAACAGGATCCTCGTACAGAAACCACCTGTCTGAACCAGAGGAGGGAGTGGACGACTCAGGACACCAACCTGCAGAGTCAACAATTAATTGTTATAAATTCAAGTACAACATGCTTTTTTACAATTAGATCCTTATAACATCAGTTGGTTTATAAAATCATTTTTTGTATAAATTCCAAAATAAGTTTCTTTGTGTATTTTTGGAAATAGAGTTCTTTTTTAAAAGTTACAAAGTGAAACGATTAACATTTCTGCCTTTATATAGGGGAGATTCAATATTTTTAGTTTTTCAGGTGAATAAGATACAAAACGTGTACAAAACTAGAAGATAATTTATCGGTTTTGAACAGTCGTTCCATATACTTCTGATTCATGACAACAAAATTTATAAGATATGTAGTTTGAAACTCAAGTCCCCCGTGCGTATCACACCCTGTATATAGTTGAATTAATACCCTTCTTGGTGTGCGTCATCGATTGTAAATGTCTTTCTAACACATTACGTAGAAAGAAATGGAAAAAAAGGCAGGTCTGTGATTAATCCTATACAAAATATCTCAATAATGAATCGTTTAAATGTATAACAAATCTTAACCCTAATCTTTGACTTACAAAAATTTGATTGGTTGATGTTTAGATTACGCGCAAGCTCAACCTATCAATCGAGAATTTAAAATACTATGGAGGCGTTACTTTCGTAGCGGCAAAGTGTCTTACGTCTTTTTCTATTGTCACACTGACAGTTCTCGACAGGTCTGTACTTTGTTGTTTACGGTCAATTATTATTTATGAAGAAGTGAATATTAATCTTATTGATTTATTTATTTAAATAATACAAAAATATGCATGGATACACGGAAAAACATCAGTATTTTGAAAGTTTTCAAGTATTTTCAGTTAGAAAAAGAAGCTGGTGATTATTAATTACATAGCCTTTTCTAATTTGGCTGAATACGATCCTGATGATTTTATTTATCAAATTTAAGGTTAACTTCATGTCAAAATAGCAAATAAAATAAACGATATGCCGAAAACCCGGATATACGTCACAATCGATGACGCACACCAAGAAGGGTATTATTTCAACCATAGCTTGTCATGATAACAGTTCTGTACAAAGAAGTATTCAAATAACCCGCGCTTTCATTACTGCTTCGCCTGGCCACCGCGGCAGTGTGACCAATTAGGACTAAGACATTTTGACTCCCGCCTCCGGCAGTGGTCAATCGACAATAATATCGACTATCTACACATGAAGGGAATAGCGCCAATTGTGTTCCAGCCCGGCCATATTTCGGGACTTTTGTGTATAACCACGTCGTTTTGACTCTTGTACTTTCGTTATTGAGTGTGATCTAGTTTGAGATATAGTTTGGGATATGGAATGTTCGTCAGATATATCAACAGGTGAGTGTATAATTTTGATATGGTTACAATTTTAATACAGAAATAAAAATTAATTTGAAGGTTATATGAAATCGTGTCAGAGACAACTTTATGCTTCCTTGTATGTTTTAGTGTGCATCATTATGTATCTAATTTGTATATGATTGTTTCCATATAATAAGCTGGTTATACATACATATTGAAGGTAATTCAATAAACACTGCATTAAAATTATTATGCGATCATTTTGTTAAATGTTGTATAAAAAATAATGGTTGATGGCTATAATGACTATAATAGTATCATTCTTCTTACCAAAATTGACTGAGAAATAGCTTTTTGAAGTTAAAGTTGTTAAGAGTTAGGTACACAATTATTTTGTATAAAAAGAATTATTTTAAACAGTGATCGAAATTGCAACAAAATTCACGAATATCAGCTTACTTTTACCACAAGTGAATTTTTGAAATCTATCTGTTCATTCATTTTTGAAAATCAAAGGTTCGATAAATGTAATTTCAGCGATGAGAAAATGTAAACACTCAGAGTTAATGAGGCTATGTATCTTAGTCGGAATGTCCTTTTTAGGCAGAAAATTATACTGATTCTGTCTCAGATTTTGGAAGAATTTAAGCCCAGTTCGACTCAGTTGTGGCATCGGTTAGCGGTAAAAAGAATACTATTATTATATTCCAGTCAATTCTTCACTGCCATGCTCGTGTGTGTAAAATATTTCATGTGCCAATTTTGGACCTGCATCTGTTTGTTATTTGAAACATTATATTTTCATGAAGTTCAAGTTTATTTACAGCTATTTAACTGGTAATACAAAAATAATTTGGATTGACTAAGTCTTTTTAAAATAAGAACACATTTGAGGAGGGTTGTTCGTTTGCAGATAGAGCAAGAAAGAATATTAATAAATGATTTGAGGAAGATAAGCCTGAAATATCAGCTATTTCTCCTGATAATTCTGAAATTTCTGAAGTATGAAGTATTATTTCAGCTCAGTAGCTAGTGTAGTGTATGGCTAGAAAATCTTGTGCTCTTGTTTCACTGATGTAAAAGACAGTAAGAATACACAAAAAATTGCTTACCTGTATATAGTTGGTTAAGTAAGGCTTTTAAGCATACATCCTGATAAAAATCCAAACTCTTAGTAACAAATTTAAACATAATACATAGAAAACTAAATATCAAAACAAAACAATTTCGTTCTTGAATATTCGATATCAGTAGATAAGAACTAGAAATCAAAACCGATATTATTCGAGAAATAAAGGTGACCATACACTTAAAATGTCACAGCCAACAAACTCTCAGCTTTTAGACGAGATTAAAAAGCTAAGAAATTTTGTTGAAGCTAGCGAAGTAAAAATTTTGATGCAAATTGAATCGAAATTAACAGAAAAGATCAAGACATTAGAAAAGGAAAACTCAATTTTGCAGGAAAAAGTAGAGCAACTAGAGAGACAAAATAAAAAAAATAATATTATTATATTTGGCATCAAGAATACTTTACCGGATATATCAATTACAAACATATGCAATAAATTGAACATTCTCCTTAATCTACAATTGACAGTTGATCAGATAAATAACTCCTATAGCTTGGGCAACTCACCACAAGCACCAGTTAAAGTAGAATTTATATCGACGATCACAAAATTACTAGTTCTGAAAAATTGTTCAAAACTAAAGGGTACTAATATTAAAATTTCACACGATTTAACGACATCTCAACGTGAAGAAAACGACATACTTAGAAGACATTTAAAAAGAGTCAAAACTTCTGCAAATAGGTGTTATATAAAAGGTGCCAAACTATACGTCGATAACGAGATTCTTTCTGTTGAAGACATACTAGCCTATGAGGGGACTGAAACTGATAGCTATAATACTGTACATACAAACAGCGCTCCCAGTACACCCACTGTAAATAACTTTGAAAATCATTCAGCACCGATCTTGCAAACTCAACCAGTACCAAACTTAGAAAAACCCAAGAAAGGAGAAAATTCTAAAACTCAAACGAAGCAGCCAGACTCAACTCCTAAAGCAGAAGCATACAAAAATAACAGTGGTAAAGCCAGAACACGGTTTGGTTCTACAAACTCTAACAAATAATTTATTTTTAGTGTTTAGTGGAAAAAAAAAAATAAATAAAAAAAAAAAAATAAAATAAAATAAAAAATGAATGCATATATTCAAAATTATAAGCATAACACTGTAGACACTAGGGTCATTGAAAATATCTCTGAATTCAATACAGTATATTTAGAAAAGACGGTTGGCAAATTTAATATAATTCATTTAAATATACGTAGTCTCAGTAAAAATTTTGATAGTTTATGTATATTTCTAAATAATTTTAAACTGGTGTTTGATATAATCGTTTTAACAGAAACCTTCCAACTCACTGATTCTTTAGATGTATTTTCACTGGATGGGTATGATATTCTATATAATAATGGAATAATAAATAGAAATGATGGTATAATTATTTATATCAAATCTTCATTAAATTATAAATTCGAAACCACATTAATCGCTGATCATAGAGCAGCTGAAATGCATATTTCTTTAAGAGATTGTAACCTTTTTTTAACTGCAATATACAGATCACCAAATTCATTTTCAGCGCCAGATCAGTTTAACTTGGAACTACTAAGATATTTAGAAAAAAACAAGAAACACCAGACACATGTTATAGTAGGTGATATGAACATCGATTTGCTAAGTAGTGAGGAACATGTTGAAAATTATAGAAACTATTTAAACACCTACAATTTCGAATCGTATATAAATAAAATTACAAGACCTGCTAGTAAGACATGTTTAGATCACTTCTTCTTTAAAACAAATAGAAATATAAAAGGACAGCATAGTTTTATTTTTGAGAACGATATAACGGATCACTTTCCAATAGGATTAACTATACGTATTGACCAAGGAACTCCAAATGAAGAAAAATTAAACTACAAAAGCTATTTAAATCATGTTAAACTAAAAACCGATTTACAAAATGAAAAATGGGAAGACATGTACATATTAAAAAATGTAAATGCAGCATTCGACTCTTTCGTAAATAAATTGAAGTATCATATAGATAAAAATACAAAATTGGTAAAAATAAAAGAAAATAAACAGTTGGTAAGAAAACCATGGATGACTAAAGGTCTAGCGAATTCGATTAGGGAAAAAAACAATCTGTACTCATTAACTTTAAAAAACCCTGAAAATAAAAAATTGAAAGAAAGATATAATAGATATAAGAGTAAAATTAAATCCCTAATAAACATAAATAAAAGGAATTATGTAAATACTTTGATACAAAAAAGTGAAAACTCTTCTTCAGCTTTGTGGGACTGTGTGAACAAAATTTGTGGAAAGAAAAAACCTAAACCAAAAATCGAAAAATTAACAGGAAATGGGAAAGTATTAACAGCTGCTATTGATATAGCAAATAACTTCAATAGCTACTATACCGAATTGGGACAGAACTTGGCAAACAACATATTACCTCCAGATGACTTCGAAGAACATTTGGACAATATCGATAATACTATGTATATACATAATATAACTGAAGCCGAAGTGAAAAATGTAATACATACACTAAAATCTAAAAAAGCACCTGGTTGGGATAACATCAGAGTTGAAACCATTAAGGAAATAAAAGATGAAATTTCACAACCGTTAACTTATCTAATAAATAAGAGTTTTAATGACGAATGCTTCCCAGAATGCCTCAAAATTGGAATTGTTAAGCCACTATATAAAACTGGCGACAAAACATTGACACAAAATTATAGGCCAATATCGCTGCTGTCAGTTTTTTCGAAAATTATTGAAAAAATATTAAAAAATAAAATAACCAAGTTTTTAAATAAGTTTCAAGTACTAAATGATAATCAATATGGGTTTAGAGAGAAAAAATCGACAGGGGATGCAATACACGCTTTAATTTCTCAACTATACAATGCTTTAGATACGAAAACACCTGCAATTTGTATCTTTATCGACCTCTCTAAAGCTTTTGATACGGTGTGTCACAAGCGTTTACTGGAAAAGATTCAATTTTATGGACTACGTGGAAAAATATATCGTGTAATAGAAAGCTACCTAAAAAATAGAAAACAATATGTGGAAGTGGATGGAGTATTTAGTGAACCAAAAACAATCACCTATGGCGTACCACAAGGGACTGTACTTGGACCTCTTCTCTTTACCCTATATATTAACAGCCTGATGGCAGTGAATACAAAAGGAGAAATAATAAGTTTCGCAGATGATACAGTCATAACATACAAGTCAAGAAACTGGCAAACGCTGAAAATGGAAGTTGAAGACGATTTTAAAACAGTTAAAAAATGGTTTCAACTAAATAAACTAACGTTAAATATAGAAAAAACTAAATATCTGCCATTTACATCTTACATAAATAATTTGCCGAATCTTGGTGCAATATATGTTGATGAAAATACTCAAATTCCCGAAGCCTCATCAATTAAGTACCTAGGTATTATTATAGATAGGCATCTGAAATGGGATCTACAAGTGAGAAATGTTACTAATAAACTCAGAGGGTTGCTACATAAATTTAAATATTTACGCGACTTTTTAGATGAAACCCAGTTGAAAACTTTATATTTGTCCCTGGTACAATCGCATCTTACGTACGGAATTATTGGTTGGGGTGGTGTGGCAGATTGCCATTTGAGACAGTTGGAAAATATGCAGAAATGGATAATAAAGCTAATTTTAAAAAAACCAGTGTTTTACCCCAGCGATGCGCTTTTTATGGAGAGTACTTTTTTTGACATGAGACAGTTATACTGCCAAAACATTCTAATAAACATCTTCAAAAGAAATATAAATATACTTTTTCCACAACATAATTACCCTACTCGACGTAAATGTACTTACCTCACAATGAGCTCAAAGACCATTGGACAACGATGTACGACCTATTTTGCACCAAGACTCTTTAATATGCTACCAAATAATATTAAGGAAATAAATAAACTGCCACGTTACAAATATTCTGTAAAAAACTGGATATCTAGTAAAGACAGACATATTTTTGATGATTTCATTAATTTAAGGTATCTAAAATAATTTATTTATGTTTATTCAATTTCATTTTTGGAATATTACAAAATTTTATCCCAATTTCAAAATTAAACGCAAAGCTAAAACGCTTATTACCCGATTAAGACCTTAACTCCCGACTTTGACCACAACTCACTATCAAGACCTATCACTATATATTATATTATCACTAAATTATGTTGTTTTATGCTGTTTTATATCATTTTATTTTTATATGGTTTATACATGTTATTACAAATTTTATAACTCGCGCACAGGCATTATTATGCCTCAGCGATGTATCAATGTTTATTCTGAAAGATTTGAAATTGTTTTTATCAAATTGTATTGTATTTATGAATAAACATTATTATTATTATTATTATTATAGCACATTACTATTCAAAAGTCCCCCCCTCGTATCTTTTTAACGGCTACACTAACATTAATAAAACTTGAAGGGTGAAAATAAGGTGTAGTAAACTTCTCTACGAATGGTAACAGGTGACGTAATAGTGATGAATGACGTCACAGTGCCACTCTGACCAATAATTTTAAATAGCAAGTGATATCTCGTTTGAAAGGCATTGACATTGGCTACATAGCCAAATTAATTTTGTTTGGGTTTAAACTAATTTTGAAGAGACGTTTAAGAGTTTACATAGGCAAAATGGTAGGGGAAGGTCTCGTACGTCGGACCTCCTTGTACCTCGGGCCATTACGATATTTTCTGATAGGTAAATCTTAGAGATTGTTGTATGCAACACATTTTACATTTAGACATACCACGTGACTCTATCCTCACAGAATATCCGCCAGTTAACCAGTAAGCGTGCACGGGGCAGTATTGAAAATTTTAGCATCAATGTAAGTATTTTCACTTTTACTTTGACGTGTTTTTTTCAAATTTTAAGGAAATACCTTAGCGATGAAAATTTTTATGAAGAAATATATATATTGACAAAACTCATAGCCCGATTCTACAGTTTAAAAGTGTTGTTTTTTGCTTAGATTAGGTGAATTATTTTGAGGTGTTGATATTCGTACCTTGGGCCTTCTTGTGGATTGTACCTTGGACCGGCCCAAGGTACGAGACTGTTGTGGTCCTACTCTAAAAAAAGTTAATCTTTTTCTAGATGCCACGCAGCAGAGTGGGAGTAAAAAGACTTCAGTCATCGAAAACAAATTTGCAGGAAGCCAAAGATGCAATAGATAAAAAAATTATGTCGCGGCGTCAAGCTGCAAAGGTGTTCAATGTTTCTAGAACCACTCTCCAGCGTTATTTAAAACAAGAAACTGACGATCCTGGCAGCTATAAGTCATACCTAAAATGTGCAGTAAAAACGGTCTTCACACCTAACGAAGAAAACGACTGAGTATCTTAAGATTGCCTCTAAAATGCACTACGGCTTAGAGAGAAACCAACTGAGAGCACTGGCTTATCAATTTGCTAAATCAAACAACAAGATAGTGCCACAGCCATGGCACGAAAAACAAAAGGCTGGAAAAAATTGGTTTAGATTTTTTATGCGCAGGCACCCTGATCTAAGTTTAAGAAAACCCGAAGCAACGAGCTTATCTAGGGCTACTAGCTTTAATAAACACAACGTATTCTTATTTTTTTCGAAGCTAAAGTCTACAATAAAAAAAAACAAATTCGAGGCTGCAAGCATCTACAATATGGATGAAACTGGTAACAGCACTGTTCATGTTCCAGAAAAAGTAATAGCCGTCAGGGAAGAAAGACAAGTTGGGAGCGCAACATCAGGTGAAAGAGGCGTTAATGTCACAATGATTTCATGCATAAATGCACTCGGAAACAGTATCCCACCCATATTAATTTTTCCCCGTGTTCATTTTAAAGAGTCTATTATGATGCATGGTGCCCCAGCTGGTGCAAAAGGGACAGCGTTTCCAAGCGGTTGGATAACCACCGAAATTTTCTTAGAATGGATGAAACATTTCATTAAACATGTCAAGCCATCTCTTAATGAAAAAAAGTTACTGATTCTCGACAATCATGAAACTCATGTGTCATACGAAGCTGTTTCTTTGGCCAAAGAAAACGGGATAGTGATGCTTACAATGCCGCCACATACGAGTCACAAACTTCAGCCTCTAGATCGGGCAGTATTTGGGCCTTACAAGCGTTATTATAATTCTGCTGCAGAAGAATGGATGTTATCCCATCCAGCAACACCAATTACAATTTATAATATTGCTGAGTTAGCAGGAAAGGCATATCCATTAGCGTTTAACCCCAAAAATATTCAAGCAGGCTTTAAGGTCTCTGGGATTTGGCCTGTCGATGAAAATGTGTTTAATGAAGATGAATTTCTATCATCAGCTGTAACCGACAGGGAGAATCCAAATGAGTCTACTCGGCAACAAGCTTCAAATCCTGAAGCATCAGATACCGCAATGAATATTTCGCTGCCCGAACAAATTCTTCAGCATCCCTCAAATTCAACTGATACAATAGACAACACGCTTTCCCAACAAATATCTCAACAGCCCTCAACCTCAAGTTTTTATCGATCTCCCGCTGAAATTCGTCCACTGCCAAAAGCTGCTCCTCGCAAAGGAAGACAAAATAGAAAAAAAGGTTCATGTCGTGTTCTTACGGACACACCGGAAGAAGACGAGATTGAAAGAGCTTACCTTGAGCGACAAAAAAAATTGAAAGGAAAAGCTACGTTAAAAGACAAACGAGAAGCAGCACAGAAAAAAGTTTTCCTGGAATCATCGAGCTCAGAGCTGAGTGAATCGGACTACTCGTCTGCTTCAGAAACGGGTTCAGATTTTTCACTGCCAAAAGACGATTCTCCCGACCTATTGAACGAAGAAATTGCAAAACAGAAATTCTGTATCACTTCAGTTCCTGGGAAAAAGAAGATTCATTATTATGTTGCTGAAATTATTGAAATAAATGGTGATGAAATTAAAGTGAAGTATCTAAAAAGATATAAAGACTCATTTAAATTCATAAGACATAAAGATGATACATATGACACTATTAAAGACGACATCGTCATGGTGTTGCCCGATCCGAAAATGAGCGGTTCAGCAAGGCAACAAAATATGCTCAGCTTCGGAGTTGATTTCTTATCATTAAACATTAGTATTGGGTGAGTTTTTTTATTTTATATTCTTATATTACGTTTAGTTCTTTTGTTTTTTTATATTCTTATATTATGAATTTATTTTTTTATTTTATATTCTAATAATCCGTTTTGTTTTTTTTATATACTTTATATTTTTGTATAAAAAGACATTCCTCGTTAATTTTGATAAAATAGACTGAATCAAAAACCCTATTTGCATTTTTTCACACCAATGGCCCAAGGTACGTTTTGGCTGGCCCATGGTACAAACTAGTGTCGTACCCTGGGCCAATTTAAGAAAAAAATAAAAATAAAATTTTCAGCTTCACAAAAAAATTAAAAAAAATTTTAAGGCTTATTTATAATTTGTTATAATATAAGGTATGATCTGATATAAAGAATAGTACCAAAAAGCCAATATTTAGAAAATGGCGTTCATATTAAGAAAACCTGCCCAAGGTACGAGACCTTCCCCTACGTACTCAAGCCGACAAAGTACAGCTACCCTAATAATTGGTGAATCTAGAAAGAATCTCCATGAAGCGGAACGTTTATTTAATGAGAGATACCCAGATCGCCCTATCTCGAGAACTTATTTGAAGGAGCTTCTTCACAAGTTGGAAGCAACAGGTAGTGTTCAAGATGCCAAACGATCTGGTCGACCAACATTTAGTGATGATAAAAAAGTTGATATAGTTGCTGAAATGGTAGTAAACCATACTTCACGTCTTCAACTAAAGTTGCGTCTATCTGTGAAGTAAGTAAGTACAGAGAGTGTTGGCTAAAAATAAATTAAATCCATGCAAGTTAAAAATGGTGCACCACCTTTCGGATGACGACCCCGACAGAAGACTCGAATTCTGTGAATGTATGACAAATTAAATTAGTCAAAACCCACATTACACAAAAACAATTTGTTTAAGTGACGAAAGTATTTTTTGCCTCCATGGAAATGTGAATACACAAAATGTAAGGTATTGGAGTGACACAAATCCTCACACCTTTCGTGAACAACATACCAAATTTCCAGAAAAAGTCAATGTTTGGGCAGGTATTTTGGGAAACCACATAGTTGGTCCTATCTTCCTAAATTCAAATTTGAGCGGTGAAGTGTATCTGGAGATGTTACAAAATGGAATTGAGCGGTTAATTCTTGAAATTCTGGAAGATAATCCAGATGAATTCGGCCATCTGGAAATAACATTTCAACAAGATGGTGCTCCTGCACATTATTATGGTGCAATAAGACGTTACCTGGATGAAGAATATAGAGGTAGATGGATCGGCCGGCTTGGACCTATAGATTGGCCACCTCGGTCACCAGATCTGACACCATTAGATTTTTTTTTATGGGGGTACTTGAAATCCAAGGTTTGTACTACGACACCAGATAGCATTGGCGTTTTGAAAGAAAGAATTATTGAAGAATGCAATGCAATTTCAGCTGACACATTCGAACGAGTACGACAAAAGTTTACTAATAGGATGTATTACTGTCAGGAAGTAGACGGAGCACATTTCGAACACTTGCTCTAAGAATCCATTGTTGATATTTGATTAATTAAATTTAAAAAAATATATTCAATAATTTTGGTATTTAATTAATTTATCCGTCAAAATTAGTTTAAACCCGTACAAAATTAATATGGCTATGTAGTCAATGTCAATACCTTTCAAACGAGATATCACTGGTCCTATTCAAAATTACTGGCCAGAGTGGCACTCTGACGTCATCTATTACTATTACGTCACCTGTCACCATTCGTAGAGAAGTTTACAACAGTTCATTTTCACCCTCCAAATTTTATTAATGTAAGTGTAGCCGTTCAAAAGATACGAGGGGGGGAGGGGACTTTTGAATAGCACTGTATAATAATAATAATAATGATGTTTCTGAGAGTGTTTCAATTCCATATCCCACTTTCAATTTCACTGTTCCATCTAATTATGGTTCTGTTGATGCCCCTGCAAACTCAACAATAAATGAGTTGAGCAGGGAAGGGTTTTTAAATAAAATCAAAGGTTGGATTCTCATATACAGGAAGTTATTATCTACTGAATCAATTAAAAGCGTTTCTTTTGGAACAGGCGAGATATTTCTATCATATTGCATTGATGGTGTAATTATACATACCACGGACAACCATGATACATAGGATTATCAAAAAATAAAGAAAAAACGTATGGTCACACTAACCGAAGTTTTGAAATTTCAGAATTTCATTTTAAAATTTCAATTTATTCTTATTATTGTAATTTTATCCTTGCATCTTTTAAATAATTATCATTTAAATTTCAACTCTGATTCTAATCATAATGTTATCAGGGTTGTAATAACATATCTAACATTATTAAATTAAGTACTGTTGTTTTTATTTATATGTATTTTGCCGAAACAGGTATATGTACACCTATCGGAGACCTTCGGGTTGTTAATTCACTAACCAAACAAATTTGTAATTACTTATATATTTTGTATAAATTTGAATAAATTATTATTATTATTATTGAAGAATTGCTGGAAATATTCAATGTGGAAGATTTTGACACTCTTGAAAACGCCTCAAGTGAGAATATAATAGCATTGGACAGTGGGTTTTATTCTCATTTAGGAATTGTTAAGGGTATACAAAATATTGATGGTGAAGAATCTTGTGGAGTTGAAAACAATGATATAATAAATATCAGCCTTAACCCTAGAATATTGGACATTCGTAAAATTTACGACGCGCGCATAAAGTCGTTAAGGTTCGAGTATTTCCGGGCTATGCACCGCCAGGTGCTCCTAGCTATTTTCCTAATTAGTCAATAGCTAGCCAGTGGTGCGTGCGTTTGTCGTATTTTTTACCGCTAAATGACATATTTCGCGGGCTCGTCCTAAATTTTACGAAGTCCAGTGTAAACTTTGTGGAGCAATATACGGCAAGATATTAGTAATATCGAAGTCGAAGTCAACAAGTCGTGAAAAGCTTTCGAGATTGCACAGGCGCAGAACGTTCTGATTTTCACGTGGCTTCGGCTACACTCAGGGGTGATGGAAAAAGTGTTGAAATTTTGGGTGCAATGTAAGAAAGGTACTCGACTGGAATAAGAGCAAATGGAAGTTATAAAATCGAAAATATTGGAATTCAGAGCATATATTCCATCAGAGTTTACTCGGTTACCAAGGATGCGCTCACATTGAAACGCCCGACAAGGTAACTTACCGGATAAATGACGTCATGGACAAGTCGTCGGCCAGTCGTTTAACTGAACGCTTCTCAATTCTTTGTTGTTTGTTGATGTTGACATAACCCCACTATTACGGCCGATTGTACAAAGCAAGCTTGAACCCAGGATCAGCTGAACTCGGCAAATGGTTGAACTTGCCCAAAAAATTGATACGAATTGTACATGTTTCGCTCAACGTCGGTTCAGGTGAACTCTGTTATTGTGTGCGTTTTGTGATTATTGTTATGTTGGTATCTATATGCACGGGGTTGCTAGATTTCTAACTTACGAAATATGTAAGGGTGTATTTGTTTTTCTTATTAGAAAATAAAGAAAGGATTCTCTTTTTTTTTCCTTAATACATAAATAATTTTAATTTATGAGGTTAGGAGTGTTAGAACTGGAAAGATTTTTGTGAGGTGTAGTCAAAAATAACAATGGAAATGGAAAATATTGAACAAAAAAGAACTGCAAATTTGACCCATTATGAGGAAAGCTTGCTGGTGCAACTTTGTGAAAAATATAAAGATATTTTGGAAAATAAAAAATCCGATGTGAACATAACACGGAAAAAAATGAATGTTAGCTTGAAATTGAAGCTCAATTTAATTCAAAAAGTACCGTTACATTCCGAGGGGCTGTTGTTTGAAAAAAAGTACGAGAACATAAAAAAAAGACTATAGCCGATGAAAAATTCTATAGAAAATTAACAGGACGAGGGCCTCATAGGGAATTTCTTCTAAATAGTGTAGACTCTGATATAATAGAATTAATGGGACAAAAAAGGGTCGAAGGGCTTAATGCAACATTTGGTGGCGATAAAGGTATGTTTATCAAAATTTCAGTCGTTTTACTGAATAATTTATCACTTTTGTAGAAGAAGCAGAATATGTGGAAATAATTTTTCAGAATATATGGAAATAATAATTCAACCAATAATTGAAACTATTTTACAAAAGATACTAACTAACCAATAAAACTTTTAAATTAATAAAACGATAATCTATACAAATATCAATTTTTTAACATAAATGCTCGGTACAAAATGAAGGAATACACAAGGTAAATAAACATAAAACACCTAACCTTACTTCCACGGTTATTATCCTACCAACTTTTTATTTATTCCTCCAGGGACACCAACAAAAATACACAAGAACTTGGTTTAGGCGGCGAAATTTGACCGCTTTGTTGAACTCGCAGATGAACCGGGTTTAAGACCTGAACTTACATTGTACAACGTTATGAACCAGGTTTATGTTGAACCGAGGTTAAACTCGCATTGTACAATCAGCCCTTATTATTATACATTAATTTTTAATGTAGTACGTACTGAAGTAGGTACTGTAGGTAGTGAGGAATTAAGGATTGATTATTATCCACTTACTAGTTAGGGCTCGTTGGAAGTTTGAATCATTTAAATTAATTATATACTCGGTACCTACTATTTTCAACGTCTTCCAATTTCAATTTGGGCATATTTACTTTATATTTAGGTCAAATTATTGGGAAATATATAAATTCGGAATAATTGCATCATCGAATTAATTTCACTTAATTTTGTAAATTGATTGGCAACATTCTCAACGCGCAAGTCCGGCAACTTTCGTCCATGTGCTCGAGGTGGACGTGATGGCAATTTGCCCGACGTTTATCTTTGTCAAACTGAACGCTGGCAAATTTCACTCAACGAACGTCGAAAGTGAACGATTTTCGGCGCGTCCGACGTTCAAAGCGAACGCGCCCCAAGTGACTTGAGAGAAGTCGACAGATTCAAAGCTACAGAATTTCGTATGATTTTACTATATTTAGGACCTATTATATTTAAGAATAATTTATCTAAAGCAAAATATTTGCATTTCATGACTTTAAATTGTGCTATGAGAATTTTATGTGCCCCAGATTTACTCGTGGTTTATAATGATTTTGCCAATAATTTGATGATTTATTTTGTTCAAAATTTCAGTACAATTTATGGTAGGGAATATGTTTTCCATGACGTTCACAACCTTATTCATCTTGCAAATGATTACAAATCTTGGTGCATTGTCGATAACTTTAGTGCTTTTAAATTTGAAAAATATTTGTATACACTGAAAAAAATCGAGTTTTCTAGATATCAACTTCAGCACTTCTTGAATAGATTAGCAGAAAATCAAGATCAAAATTTTGCCCCTGAGTGTTTATATCCTCAACTAAAATATGTCATAGCTGAAAATATGGAAATACTTTGCTACAGAACTCTAATATTGGAAAATTTTCAAGTTGTAATAAACAACCGAGATAACTGCATTATTTCAGATGACAATTCAATTCATGTATAAAAAATCGCATATGCCACAGTGCAATTATCACTTTGACAGCGGAAAAAGTTAGCTTTAACTTTTACAGCGACAAATACACTAGTGGTTTTTTCACTTATTCATTTGTTCATCAATTATCGCGGTGTTGGTTACCAGAATAAATAGTTTGGCATGTTTGTCAACAACTTATTGAATTTTCAAGAACTAACAATGAGTCGATTTGGTGTGTCTACGAACGCCGAAATTAGACAAATTGTTGATACCTGTGTGCCTACTAATACAGTTGCGACGCAATCATCAATCTGGCGACAATTTTCTACGTTTTGCGATGCAAAAAGATACACATTTGAGCCAGATACTTCCATCGAGAAATTGAATGTAATATTGCAAGATTGGGCATTTAATATGCGAAAAAGTAACGGAGAAGACTACAAAGAAGCGGTAGTTAAAACAATTTGGAACACCACCGCTAAAATGCTACAAAGTAAATATTATAACGAATTTAATATTGTATTCAACCCTTTCACCGATGTTCAGTTTAATTAATCACGAGCTGCACGTAATGCTAAACGTAAAATCCTACAAGCACAACCCGAAAAGAGAAAATGTAGTGCATCAGCTCTTAATAAATCTGAAGTATTTGCAATGGCCAGATTATATAACGAAAATGAACCGGAAGGACTTCAAAAGAAATTATATCACATTTTGGCGTTTGAACTAGCTTGGCGCGGAGGAGAAGCAGCTTACTGCAAAACCACTTATTTCGTATCTGAAATTGAAAATAATGGAAAAGAAACTGGACGTATCGAGTATAATCCTCTATTTTCGAAAACGAGACAAGGCGGCAACAATATATTATGTGACAGCAAATGGATCACGCCTAATATTTTCGATGGAGATATTTGCCCAATACGTTTATTCAAAAAGTTAATGGAAAAACGAAACACTTTTATAACTTCGGACAGAGTATTTCTTACACCAAATCCCTTTTGGAAAAAGAAAAATTCTAAAGGTTGGTACAAGAATTTGCAATATTGGAATTAATGAAATTTCGAAATGGAATTAACGCTCAGCACAACGCATTGGTTTAGATGTCAAAAGTGTCAAAATTACAAATCACTCAAATCGAGCGGCAGCAGTTAGCGAATTAAGTAAAAGCGGAATTGAAGAACAAGCTTTAATAAAAATAACAGGACACAGAAATTCATCATCAATAAAACCATACTTACAAGTTGACAAATAGTATCATTCAAGCATTATTCAATCAATTGGTTTGGAAAATGAAAAAACTTCAACATACAGAAACGATTAGCTGTGGCACCCGCAGCGATATCACTGTTCCTAGTATGAATTTCAATAACTGCGTTTTTAATAATTGTTCATTAAAATAAAAATGTTTTTATTTTTAATGTTTCATAAGTAAAGTTTGCATTGATATGATTCCAAATTTCTCATTAATTAAATTGTCCTGCCGAATTACACTCGAGAATTGTATTGATATTGGGTAAATTTGTGCTGATCAAATTCTAAACTGTTTCCTTTAGCAATTTGACTCAAATAACTGTCCACCTAAAAACACTCCACCTTCGGTGTCGTGTTTTTAATAGTTGACAGTTATTCTCGTCAAATTGCTAGGAAACAGTTTCTCGTTAAACAACCAAAAATTTACCCAGCAGGGGTTACGGCACTTGAGACCACCCCCCTCCACTCTCCAAATTGGGGCCCCACCCCTTTTAGGACTCCGCACCCTTTTGGGGCCCCGCCTCCGCCCGAGTTGTTATTGGTCGGCTCCCCTCCACTGTCCTTGGGGCCCGCCTCCGCCCCGCCCCCTGGAGATTGTTATTGGTCGCCCCGCCCCCGGAAGGTTGCTATTGGTCGCCCCCTCCACGTCAAATGTCAAACGTCACGTCAAACGTCAAATGTCAAACGTCACGTTGTCACGTCAAACGTCACGTTGTCACGGTGCACGTCAAACGTCACGTTGTAACGTTAAATGTCAAACGTCACGTTGTAACGTTGAATGTCAAACGTCACATGTCAAACGCCACATGTGTCACGTCAAACGTCACGCTATCACGTCATACGTCACGTTGTCACGTCAAACGTCACGTGGTCACGTCACGTGGTCACGCAAACGTCACGTTGTCACGTCAAACGTCACGCTATCACGTCAAACGTCACGTTGTCACGTCAAACGTCAAGTCCGGGATTTTTACGTTTGTGACGTCACGTGGACATGCCCTATTGGGATGGTGATTGAGAGCCGAGTAGCCTGGCCTGGCCTCTTAACAAAGCCTAATTTTATTAAACTTTAACTGCATATAGCAACACAAATTCATCTAGTTGTTTGTCTAAGATTATGACGTCAATGAGATAACCTTTCAACCTTGGCCTATTAATAAAACAAATATAGACTTTTAATAATTTTAACTTACACAAATTCATCGTAGAATGTTAATTTTAAACCACAACAGGTATAATTTTGCAAAATTATTTCTCATTAATATGATATATATATACAAAGCAAACGAGCCGAAGAAGTGACATCCATTTTGCATCTAAATGAGTGCGAATATGTTCGTTAGACGCATTGTTTCAGACGCGTAGGTTGATGCGCCCGGATGTATCGGAGAATACAAAGAAAAATCTATGTGAATTAATCATAATATTTATTATTTTAACATATACACAAATGATTCTTGATCTATAGATTAAACTGAATGACGCTATTTATCCACAAAGTGTTATGACTCATGTCATAAAATTGAGAGAAACAAGAATTTAATTAAATCAGAAAACATATTGATTTATTCATAAAAAGATATCATTTTGCTAAGTAAATTCTTTAGCTGTTCTTTTAATCCTTCATTGGGACACGGTATTCCAAACCGGTTCCAATTAAATTTTCCAGCTTTCATTACCTTCTTTGTATATTCGCTGAATTTATAATATGTGTCTCCTTTCAAGAAATATATATATCCATCAATGAACTTGAAGGCACTTGTTATACCCAGTGGTAGGCCTGGAAATTGATCAGCAATTAGTCCACGCGTCTTCAATAGGAAAGGAAACATGGTAAATTCGATATAATTATAGGTATCGTAAAAAACGAAATTTCTACCATGATGGTCTTGAAAAACTGCATTGATTTCTTTGAATTTAAAATTAATATTATTTCTTGTTATGCGTAAATCTGGGAAAGATGATGTAAGAAAGTCTTTAGTGGTGTTGTCGATTACCAAAAGGGAACCCTCAGAATTTTGAAAAATATGCGATATAGATGAAGACTTAAGTTGTGCAGGAAGGTAATCATGAAGATCATCAGGACTTGAGGGGATTCGCATATCATTTAAATCAAATTTCCATAAAAAAATTTCAAGTCCAACATATAGTCGGAAGTTTGGAAACTACGGAGCAGTTGCCAGGAACATAAAGCTAGGTATTGTTATATCGCATAAATTTTTGATTGTTGTACTAGGATGGTTCTTATGATGTGTGGGAGTAGTGGTTGTGGTTGTTATCAA